>QFEL01000286.1:0-28028 GCA_003316195.1 Neoboletus brunneissimus | reverse complement strand
AGGCACCTGAACCCACCTCGAATATCAACGTGAACCGTTTCGGCTCCGTGTTGGGCTCGTTCAGTGCCCTGCTCATCAACATGTCCAAGAACCTACGTGAGAGTCGACGTCAGCTTCCGGTTCCCATCATGCCGCGGGCAGGCTCCCGAGCTCAGACTGACGTGGGAATATGTCCGATATAAAACAGACATTTGTGCCTCAAATCGATCGGCTTTTGGTGCAACATCGCCGGGGGTATCATACCCAGCGTCACCAGATCCCACGACGCCCAGAGCGTACGCCAGTCGTCAGGCGTGGGAACACCGAATGGGGCGATGGAAGGGAGTGGAGGAAAGGACACTTGGGGACGTTCGAGAAGATAAAGCGTGGCACTGCCCCCACCGAGTGTGGGCGGGGGAACGCTATCCGTACCAGAAGAGACGGAAAAGACGACGCGAAGACCGCTGGAAGAAAAGATGTTCAACGCTTCCGCGGGCGTCATCTAGATCGAGAGAGGAATAAAACGTCAACCTGGATGTTTCCCCGTTCCCTCCTCGTATGGCACTTACCAAAACGACTTCTTTATCGTGCGACGTGACAAAGTCATCCACTGACGACACCTCCCCGAGTGCGGTGGGTGCATCATCAACGAGATAAAACGCCCCACCTGGGAGCGAACAAGGGTTCAGGCCAGAAGTGACGTGGGAACAATATCACACATTTTACCTTCTGGGACCTTCACCCACTGCTTGTTCGCCGGGCAAGCATCGGGGATAGCCTCACCGAGGCGTACCACCGCTGCCTGTACGTCATTCACGTCAAACGGACCTTTGTGGGCGACCGACAACAGGATTTTGTCGCCATAACCCTTCTCGAGGTTCGAGGTGAAGGCCTCGAGACGGGAAGCGGCGATAAAGTGTGGAGAAAGGAGAAAAAGCTTGGAGCGGACGAATTCGGAAGAGGGTGTACTGGTCCCAGACAGCCCAGAGTCAGAGGAACTGGAGGTGTAAGAGATGGGGAGTACAAACATGATCAAAAGCTCGCAAGAGACTCAACAGTGCAGTTGGGGTGCAAAAAAAAGCAAATTTATACGAAAGGGAGATATACAAACACGTACACATCCATGCCAAAGGTCCAAACACAACCGCTCTAGCCGCTGTCACAAGACCACCTGCTTCTGAGACCAGTGTCAAAACGGGGTATGGTGTATACCCCAAACAGAAAAACGAGCGCAAACTGCGTTCCACGCAAGGCAGTTACGGGATCGGTGATGCGGTAAACTCACATGTAGAGCGTAAACGGCGTCCAAGAATAGAGTTGTTAATGAATTGTACGTCCGAGAACGGCGTCGCAAGCGAATTGTAACACGGGTCGGACCGGATTGGGAGTCGCTGACAGCCGGGGTGATGAACCGGCATGATCCATAGGAGCTGACCGGCTGGGCGGAGTCTGAACCATTGAGTATAACAAGGAAACACGAGGCATGCAGAGCGGCTGCCAAGCAAGCATATAGGATGAGAGTGAATGGGGTTGCAGAGACCGGGGTACAGTGATGAAGAGGGGGGGGGGGGGCGTTGCGCATGCGAGAAAAATGACGGGCGCCGAGACACCGCGTGGGAGACAGTTATCGTGCGAGTAGTGTCGCGTTCGGGGGAAGCCATCGGTTACATGGAGAAGGAAATGATTCGGACAGTCCTAGAATGACGGTCTTCAAGCACTCAAAGGACTTAAAGCCACGGTCGCGAGTAGTGACGTTCGGACCATAGGAGATTGAGCGGCACAAGGTATTGGATTCTCCAGGAAGCAGGGTTGTTTAAAAAAAATAATCTGTATGGAAGAATTGAAGGGACGGGGATGGAATGGGGGGTGACAAGTGGCAAAAGTCAATCTCATCGTCCAGTTCAGTCTTATATTCCCTGGGCGGGATGGCGTATACCATAGAGTGCGATGGCGTGCTTGCTTCACATCACGTGCAACGCAGGAGTAATGTCCCAAAACGGGAAATGAACCTTGCTATGAGCGTGATGTGCACCCAATCTCATCCCATGATGGCACTTATTTCCGTGGATTCTGGACACATCTCCAGCTTGATTCTCACCGCGGAGGTGCTGAACATCTCCCCCACTTGCTCGGAAAGCACAAGAAGGAGGGCTGCGATCGAGAACGCATCCGAAGTGGGTATCATCACCGCCGCGTTGATGCCATTATCGACGGCGAGCGCTCCAAATAATGACACAATACATACACATACGTTCGTGCGTACACGTAATTCCCATCGGGGAGCTCTTACACCGACACCGACACCTATCGCCACGGTACCTCCCCCCCTCGACTCGACTCGGATACCACATCGTAACCTTATTCCATACTCCCGACCTGCACTCCCTCTTCACCCTTCTTCTCGAGCTCCTTTCTAGTCTTTTCAACCTCCTCTTGGACGTATTCGATCGATTTAAAGTATTTCACCGTCTTGACGTGGAGTTCTATGTACGAGGTAAGAGACGATCATGTCAGACCTGCGCATTGACGATCTGCATACCTGCTGTGGCATCCTCGTCAACGACGATCAACGCCCAGGGGTGGAGTTGAAGTGCAGAGAGCGTCCACTGCCGTACCATTACCATTGAGCATCCAAGCGTCGCAACGAAAGCAAAGCTTACTAAATGGTTCACACCCTCCTCTGAACTCCCGACAAAGAGAGAAAAAGTCAGCGCCCAAGCGCATACAAGCACCCTATTCGGTGACGACACGTACCGATCGCTTTGCTAAGCGCAATGCTCTTGCGAAGACCGGTGACGACGACAACGACCTCGCGCGAATCAAGAACGGTGGCGACACCGACGGTGAGCGCCATCCGGGGGACCTTGGATACATCATTGTCAAAGAAGCGTGCGTTGACGAGGATGGTGTCGTAGGCGAGAGTTTTGATGCGGGTACGGGACGCGAGGGAGGAGCCTAGGGATGCGCATGACAAGGTGAGAACGTCATCATTACGTCATATCGGGGAGCACGAAAGCACCGGGTTCGTTGAAGGCAATGTGACCATCCTCGCCGATGCCGGCGAGAAAGAGCTCGATTCCGCCGTACGACTTGATGGCAGCCTCGTATGCGTTGCATTCATCTACGAGGTCGGGTGCGTTGCCGTCGAGGATGTGTACTTGGGACGGGGGTATATCGACTTGAGAGTCGTGTGAGCGCGGAAGCGTCGACGACGCGAGAGGCACACACCATGCGAAAAGAACTCGCGGAACATAAAGGTGTGGTAGGACTCGGAGTGGTCTCTTGGGAGTCCGACATACTCGTCCATGTTGAAGGTGATGACATGTTTGAAGCTGACACTTCACGTCATCGACAGCACAGGGAGATAAGATGGATGACAGACGAGAGTTTTCCCTCCTTGACGATCTTGATGAGTGCCTTGTAGGTGGGGATCGGGGACGAACCGGTGGGAAGGCCGAGGACGAATGGCTTGTTTGCGGTGGGTGCGAAATCGTTTATGCTGTGGGGACGTGAGGGGGAGCGGGTGTGAAGCAAAGGGGGCAGCAAACCGCTTCGCAATGTAGTTGGCGATGTAGTCACCGACGGTGGAGGAGTCGTCGCGGACGATGAGACCTGGAGTACGCCGTCAGACGCGTCCCGCTCAGACGCAACGTCGCTCACGCATAGTAGATCAACGTGGGGGAAAGTCGTGCAGCGGACGATCCGAGGACCCCCTGCGCGTAATAACCCGAGTGACCCGCACGCACGCTCGCACTCGGATTGGCTGGCGTGCACATGGTCACTTCTTTCCATTTACGGAAGGACACGTCATCGACCATGTTCATCTCGATCATCCGTCATCGCAGCTGGTCCCGTCCGATCGCTGTCTCGCCCCCGCGCACGCTTCATGCATCCAAATTCGTCGCGTATGCATCCCACGTCGATCACCCCGACCAGGTCCCTCGCTTCGTCGCACACCTCTCCGCATCGACCGCCCTAAAGCGTGCGTCCCATCTCATCCATGCCTATCGCACCCCCACCCGCTCGGGTGCACACGACGGCGGCGAACACGGCGNNGTGCACGTCTCGAGAGACTGCTTGAGCTGCGATGCGAACACGGCGTCGTCGTCCTCGTCGCGCGCTGGTATGGCGGCGTCAAACTCGGCCCTGAGCGGTGGAGGTGCATCTCGGACGTGGCCAAGCAAGCCCTCGACCAACTCAAGCCCTCCCGCGGATAGCGTCGACGTACGTCACGAGTGCGAATATGCGATGCGAGGTACCGTTCTAATATCCTCGTCGAATCGGGCTGATATGGACAGGTACGACGATACAGGGCACGTATACCCAATGTCGGGGTGTAGTTTACATAATTGCCTAGTCTGCTATGCTTCTACCATGCCATCCGAGGAGATAGGGCTCTGCTCGTTTAGCTCTAGTCTGTCATTCGCGGCTCTGGGGCTCACAAGTGCTGGTGTCTCACAAGGATGATCAGACACGGATTCGACACTGGGCTGATTCCATCACAGAGACTTTGACTTGATGCAGGTTCCCACTTCTGGATGAGATTGTTCTGTGCCATCAAATAGCACGCAAACGCGCCATGTATCCCGTCGAGGCTGGTCTCATTATCTCGGCGATATCACGAAGCAAAGGATTCGTGACACTGCCACGAATTCCTATCGCTCCACTCACGTTGATTGGACTGCAGCCCGCTTCTATCGGGGAATGGCGCTCCAAAAGTCCACGAGAAGGGGGAAATAGCACGACGTGGTATCATACCCCAGGTGCCACCTGTACCCACATGCGTTGACAACATGCGGGTGTCACCGAGCAGCTGACTACTATGTAGCGGCACTGCCTCCCACTGCCCACGCGAGGGAATCGAAGAATGCGGCCTAGTTACCCGCGTGATCCTACGGCCGCGTGTTTGAAGCCTTCTTGGGACCCACATCTTGGTACCGCCGGGTTAGGTACACGATTGGGTAATGCCCGTCATCCATCCCATTCGATAGAGTTCAGATAATGAAAGTCACCGTTCCTCAGCGGAGCGTTGTGAGACAGTTTCACGGTTTCTTATTGTTCTCGCTACGGTATCACTTTGTACCCACGCCGTCCTCTCCCTTACAAAGGTCGATCGTGTCTCAACCTTCGGGACAGAACTACCCGGGCCGGTAGACACAACGGGCCGCGATCGGAAAAGAAGACGATGCTGTACAGTACAATCGGATCTTGACCCCAACGATCCAGACTATGTACTGTACATACATAATATTTCATCGACGGGCTATACATAATACAAAGCTCGAATTGCAACTCCCAAATCTTCTCTTGCCGCCGGCATCCCGCCTACCTTTCTTCACCTTGCCGCCTCAGCAGTTTCGGAAAGAATCTGACGTCGAAACCGTGTCCGTCGTCGGTCAGTCGGCCGGTTGTCGAAGAAAGCTACTATGCAACAATAAGACCACGCGATCGTTCGTGATAGGTCATGCTTACTCGGACTACATTGGCTCAGCCGACCCTGCCAACTTACTGGGTTCTGATCGGTGTGGAGCTTCCATTCCATGTACAACGCACAGCCGAAACCCCCAAAGTGTTGCCCCTGGAGGAGAAATTACCTAAACCGACCTGTCAAGGCTGGCCCCCGTTGTTCGGAGCTCAGCCGTGCACGGCATCACCGCGAATGCGGCGACCGTCTTCTTTTGGTTTCACCATGCTATACAGTACGTATGGTTCTCGTTCGTGCCCGCTTCCCTTGGAGTGGGTCGGGTCAGGGGTAACTCACGTTTCGTCGTGATCAGCGGATACGCCGCCGACACTGGTTGCCAGTCGAGCAAGTAGTGCTGAGTCGTTGAAGGCATGGATGGAACGCTGCCAATCTCGACATTCACGGCCGCCTCGACTTACCGCTAGCATCAGTCATCGTTCCCTCCTACGCAAGTTGGACATCGGAGGCTGAAATCCATCGACGATACACACGAACGTGAGTGACCTTGAACCGACCCTGGTTAGCCAAGTTGATGAGTCGATGCCATGTGGGTGTCAGGACGATCCCACGACCAAGATCTTCCTTGATAGGCAAAACTCGGTTGTGGATTGTGATATCAATGTCAGTCGAGTCGACTCAAGTAATACATACAATTTTTTCCCCTCTCGACTCTAGTTCAAAACGTGGTCGGCGTTTCGGTTTTTCCGACGTCTCGGAGATCGATAGTATTAAATATCTCACCGTTTTGCCGTGCATTGGAGTTTCATCTTCTCCCCCTCTTTGGGTCTCTCTGTCTATCTTTGACCGTTGTCGTTTGTGGTCGGCACGTATTTGCGCTTCGTGATCGTGTCTTCACATCCTGTCTTGCCGTCCTCACCTTCTCACACCTCTGCTTTGAGCCCGAAGCCAAACAAAGATATGTCCGCACCGTGGGTCCCATCACTTGCCGCTCAACGTAGATGACTGACACCAGACATGGGCGCGATGGCGACGATGACGTCGTTGCTGATGTTGATGCTGGTGCATAATCAGATACTTCAACGAGACTGGGCCGATCTACAAGCAGGAACACGTCCAAGCCAAGGAATTTGTCAAGTTTGTCCGTGCCCATGTCGTGGTGGCGGCAAACGAGAACACCGACGGCAACACCAACCTCGGAAAAGAGACCGCGTGGTTCGACTGGGATGCGTTCCGTGCCGCTGTGGCGTCCTTACAAGGTAAGGCATCGTCCTGATCGTCTCTCGCTTCTCTCCCCGCCAAAAAAGGGAAGAATGGCAGGACATGAGATGACGAACTGACACACCTTTTTTTTTTTTTTTCCAGAATCGGAGATCTCTGCTGAACATGACCTCACCACGACCTTTCCACCGTGCGCCAATGCCACCCGTATCCCTCCAGCTCCGACGATGACAACGACGAGCGGCGACGTCGCGGATACGACCATCCAAGCAACCCTCGACGGCCTCGTTGCCCGTTTCGCATCCACGTTCGAAAACGTCCTATTCGTACCCACCTCCGACGCCGCCGCCGCCGCGGACACAGACGGGAGTTCAAACCCCCAACCCCACTTCTTCGACACCCTCCGAAAAAACCTCTACTACGCCTTCACACACCACCTCCAAGTAAGCGACGCACCCGAACGGTGTCTGAGTTTCCACAGGTGTACCCGCCTCGACGTAGACGCGCGCTCCGACTCGCGGTCGGCGTGGGAGTATAGACTGTTGTTCGTGCATTCGGACGGGCAGTTGAGGACCGTGAAGGGGTTGGTGATGACGGTGACGCTCGAGGGGAGTTTTAGGGACGAACGTGGGGAGGAGCCGTGGTATGGGGTGTCGCTCGACTCGAGAGGCCCGTTTTCGGGGACGTTGAGGGCGATGCAGGTGGTTGTTGCGGAGGGATTTCGGTGTCCGTGAGGGTCGTCGTTCGTCCTTGAATGAAGACGATGGAGCGGGAATGGGCCTCAGTGAGAGGTGGTGGAGGGTGTTGACGAGAGCCATCTCGAGTGGGTGCGTGTAGAAGCGCTCGACGGCTCGTACTACGTATGTTTTTGCGCGCGTGATCTCGACGTGGGTGAATGAGAGATTCGGTCATCATTTTGTACAGACAATATATTTATTTTATACCCCTCTCAGGAACTCCATCACGTTCCCGATCCTAGATATGCACGGAGTCGTCGTTCTGATTTTGATTCGGTGCAACGGGCCCTGGTCCAAAGAGAACCATCCGAATTTGGTCAGATGGTCCATCACATAATTACGCTTATCCCGCTTGAATCGGTCTCGTCACCCATCGTTCCGGCCTGCAGTACTCACAACGTGGGACTACCATACACACACACCCAGTACCCAGAACACCTTACCTCCTACCGCCGTAATTCGGTTGACAATGGCAAGGTCCCTCACCGACCTCACAGGACCGAATAGTCGAAAAGGAAAGAGCAAACCGCTCTCTCGGCCCTGGGTGGACTCTTTGATCTACAAATAGGTCAAAAGTCTCGTAGGATTGACTCAGACGATGATCGCCACTACGGGGTACGGGTGAATCCGCGGGGCCTATACGGATGCACGTCACTGTCTCTCGAAATAGATTACTGGTTTTGAATCAAGATGTAGGCTTCTGAGCTTTCTCTTGTCACAATGGACTCCATCGATCAAATTCAGGTCGAGACCTCTACCCAGACTGGGCATACACGCATGGTTATATCTCGTATTTTTTGTCTTGAAACACGGGTAGCGGCCTTTGGGTCACCGGCGCGTCCTGCCGCGCGGGGCCAAAACACGATACGATTGCCCTCGGATCGATACGGGCGTGGATCCTTGTGGAGGCGTTCTATAAGTAATCACAGTCTACGTCGTGCGATAGTACATGCATACTCTCCGAGTTTCCCTCCAACATGGCTGGCGGTGAGGGATCAACGTGAGTAATCCCCACGATACCACCGTCGTTTCTTATTCCTTTCGTTCTAGGTATGGACCCTTTCTTATCGGCACATTTCTGAACTGTATACTGTACGGCGTAAGCACATGGGACCCTATAGTTGTCTTTGGGTATGATGCTCAAATGAAGGAACACAGGTGACCATTGTACAGGTACGAATGTTGTTCAAGCTGTGCTAGAGATTTGTTTCTCATTCCCGACAGACCTATATGTATTTCCAGACGTTCAAGAGGTAGGAAATACTCTATAGATTCTCTCTCACAAGACTGAGGACTTTGAGCAGTGGTACCGATAAACGGTGGATGAAGATCTTTGTGAGTGACGTCGCGCGGAATCACTCGACATAGACTTGATTTTCTTTTGAAAAGGTAATCTATTTACTGATCTGTGAGACATTAAACACGATTTTCGACATCGGCGTGGTCTTCGAGCCTCTCGTCTTTCGCTACGGTATCCATTTCTCTTCAGGTAGACGGTGGTCATCCTAACAGTAGGTCGCACAGGCACTCCCCAAGTGCTTACAAATGCGCCCATAAGTAAGAATCAGTCTCACCTTTGAATTTCGTTTGAGCTCACTTGAATTCCAGTGTTGTCGACCAGTGAGCGATCTCAAATGCCGCAGGACAGAATTGATTGACCTGGCCTCCGAAGATCCCCTGTCGACAGTAGGTCTGAAGCAATGATTTGCACCGGGTTCTTATCTAATATACTACAGGTGATGATCTCTTTGCCAGTGCAGCTCTTCATCGCATGGCGTGTAAAAGTCATGAGTAACTCGAGGATCTTACCCGCCATCATCACCTTTCTCGCCATCGCTGCGTTCAGTCAGTTAGATCCTGCCTTTCATGGTCAGGTATCGTCTCAATTCCACTACAGTCGGTGGTCTTGCGACCACCGTTGCAGTCATTCACATCCATTTTGAATATTCTCGATTTCACGAAAATGATGGCGCTGTGATCACCTGGTTAGCGTCCTCGGCCATCGCAGATATTGTTATCACAATGTCGTTGGTGTATAGCTTGGTGGGTACACAGGCGGCGTAATTGGCATGATCGTTAATCTTGGTTAGCTCCACAAACGGACAGGATTCTCTGCGACAGACGATATGATCAACAGGATTATCCGACGTGAGTTCGTTCCATGTTGGGCGAGAGAGATCCGAATGACCCCAAGCAAAACAGTGACGCTACAGACTGGTCTTATCACAGCCGTGGCTGCCACGGTGGACTTGTTGTTGTTCCTGTTACTCAAGGTGAGCAGCGAGTTTTTTCGCTCGTCGCACACATAAACTTTCCGGTGTGTAGGGTCAAACATGGTGAACTCTTGGTCCAAGGGCTGGTGACTGGAAATACGGTCCCTGATTCTTTTTTTTTTTCACAGTAACTTCGCCATCGACTTTGCCTTGTCAAAGTTATATTCAAACACGATCCTTTCCACACTGAATGCGCGTGGAGGGTGGAAGACCCCTTCAACACCTCCGGACAATGCTCTATTCCCGAATGAGATCGATGCGGATGGCATGGCAGGGCATCGCACACAGGTATTAGTGGGCAAATGATTACATTTTTCTCCGAGACGGTCGTTTTTGACGTAATTCTGGCATAGATTGAGATTGCCGTGACTACTGACATCCGCTCGCAACGACCTTCAACGCTGGTAATTTTCTGAGCCAGGAGACGGTGACGTACACGAACAGAAGGATAACGATCGACGTTGGCGGGAGCGGTCTAGCACGTGCTTAAACTTGTAGGATTTATTGCGCTACACGCGCTCCCCACGAATTAGTCGGCAATCAGATACACCGGCTTCAACTTTTATTGTTTATTTTTATGCCAGGCATGCTACTTATTTCTCGGACACCATCATAGTGCTAGGTCTTATTGACGCATAAATCAGGCACATTCAACGAAGCGTGACATATTACTATCTGGAGTTTGGGAATGTCGGCGACAACCCACGTCCGGCGGTGTCATGACGATATATATGTGAAGACGATAAGCCACGGAAGAGCAACATGTCAATCAAGAACCTCGTTGACATTAATATGTACATGAAAGCGACGTGGTGGCAGAACAAAGACAGGCAAGGCTGCGAAATCCTCTGTCAACATCCAACATTCAGATACCAGAGAGCTCACCGCCAACGAGCAAATAGTTGTCAACTAACACGAGATGTTGTTACGGATGTAGGGAGTTATGACCAGACACAACCGTCATTGGCCGCTCGATGTCCTCCTTTGTTAGTAGCTGCCCTTGAAGAATTTTGCCCATGTGCGTCTGTGTAAAGGGTCGCCCTCTGTTCCGCATCGCGAGTAGCGCCCACACGCAAGGCAATGGTGAATCTAAGAACCTGTTTTCGTTCTCTTCGAAACTCCCAGGGATGTTGAAGAGATTCCACCGTACTGCTCCGTCGCCCGGCGAATCTCTCGTGGGCACGCCGAGGAAATGGCATAGCCGGAGATACGACTGATAGTCTCTCAGATACAGCTGCCCAGAGAACACATTGAGCTGGTCGATCAGAGCCCAAGGTAGAGTCCAGTCGGAGGGCAAGGGAGGGATAGAATAGAGTGTGAGATCGTCGGAAGGTTTCATTCGCTGGGACGTGCGTGGCGCGTACACGTGAAGATGAACGTGTTCGCTCGCCCTGATGTCTGGCATCAACTTGTCGGCCTCGAATGGGCTCAGCAAAACAAGTAGTTCGTCGCGGCCCTTCGTGTGTTTACGGGAGAGGATCCACTGGACAGGTCGAAGATATTGATCCATGGTTCCTTGAGTAGACTCGGGCTTGATCGTCTTGCAGAAATCTGCCGTAGCCAAGATAAATGGACTCCAAACATCTGCATCGCGAGTAGCTGCGGTGCTCTTGTCGAGGGTTGTGAAAACGGGATGAAAAGCGCTGCTCGCTTGCAATGGAGGAATTTCACCGGTGTTCACAAATTCGACGACGTCAGGATGAAGATGATGTTTCGCTGATTTTGCCCAAGGAGGCAGCTCCACTTCTCGTTCCCGCTCCCGCTCACGGTTGACCTCTCGTTCTTGTTCTTCTTCCATCCGTGCACTAGGAAGTGACAAAACCTCGAAGTCTTTGCAGCGTTGCTTGATCCCTGGACCCAGCGCCGACAGAGTACCAGAGCCATTCCTCTTTTCACAGGGTGCGTAGAGGTCGACCAGCGATTTCAGCTCCGGCTGGAGCCATGCATCCGACAGTTCATCTAGCCCGACCTTATTATTGCAAAAACGGGTCCAAGCATCAGATCTCAATTTGTGGTTCATACCCTGTTGTGCCCAGTATGGAACCCGTTGCTGTATATCGGTCCAGGTCTCGTGTATTGCCCAGCAGAAGATATCGACGTTAGTCACCCGGCTCTTCGGGTCTTTTTTGACAGTGCGGATGCTCCGATCGACCCCTAGCGGCGCAAAGAACATGACCGAGTGACCATGGCCCAGTTTGCGCATCCGCATGCAGCCTAATCACAGACCATGAAATTGAGCGATCAAACGATGGTGCCGAAACGAACCTTGAACCAGCTGATCTTTCGTGACCTTGGGGCCCAGTGTGACGGCTGCTCGGGATCCAATAGGGAGTTTGATGTCGGTGCCCCTTGTGTGCGCATGATCCAAATAGACAACGCAACGGTCTAACTGCTGAGAAAGATGTGATGATAGCATCGATTGACTGATACCGTTTTTCGTGATTACCATCAGTTCATCATTCTCATCGAAATAGATAGCACCAGCGATATCGGGGGCGATGTTGAGCCATGCTTCGACGAGCTGATGATTGGTAAAATCAAGGATCTGTGCACCAACGTCCAGCAAAACACGAATTTTAGGCCATTCCTTGACGACCATTTGGAGAAATCGGAACGTGGTCCATCGTTCGCCATTCTCGAGGTCGTGAGTCACCATGTAGGAGTCATTTTCGGGTTGAAGAAGATATGCGAGGACCCTGGCGTTGGTCCCCTGCTGATCATCGAGGTCATGCTGAACAATGGACATGGGTAACAACCATCGCCCGTCATCCGTACCCGAAAATCCTGACAGTCGATTAAGCGACTGACTGAATTTTGAAAGACAGGGAATGAACCGCAGACCCACTCACCGGTCGTGACCTTTTCCCGCTTCTCTGCTAAATCCCAGCTAGACCCTGACATTTTCCGAGGAAATTCTTTCGCTTCCTGCGGGAACACCACTCGCGAAAGGTAGAAATCTATGGCTTCTTTATTCCGAGAAAAAACCGGGTATATCTCCTTGTCCCACTGCTCTGATGACCTAAGGTTGATCTCGTCGAGTTTCCGAAGCGATTCCGACAATGACCGGCAATCATACTGTTTGATCCAATGTGCATATTCTGTAGACGGGTCATCCTCGTCCAGGAGAATTTCAAAAGAGTCTCTCAGCTGCTCCTTAGTCAGGCCGGCATAGTAATAAGATAGGCATGTGAGGATGATGGTGATATCCGGATGGCCGAACTGGGTATTGGGTGCCGGCACGTTTTTGGCTCGATACGGGACAGCAAGCATTGTGGAAAATTCTCCGTATCGTGACTGCGAGACAAGGCCATAGCTGACACCCCACCTCCACTCCCCAAGAGCAAACAAGAGGATGTTCGAGGCTAGGAGACCACGGAGTAGTAGCAGACCGCTCCAAAGATAATTCTGATGAGACTGCTTCGCATACTCCTCCACCATCTTCGCTGTATCGGCAACTTCGAGCACATTCTCGTCGGATATGAAACTCCGAATTGCAAGATGCAGTTCTGTGGAGAGATGTCGAAAGTAGTTGAAGTTGGGAAGCCGTCCAGCCATAATGTCTTCCACAATCATCGATATTAGGCGTCGACCAACTTTGGATGCTAATACGATGCGAATGTGTGGAAACGATCCGGGCGGGCCGCGTTCATACTCCATGGAGTCGAAGACATATCTTGAAAGGGTATCTGCATGCTTCTTCACGAGCGTGAGCACATGCTGAGTAATCGTCCATCGATCAGGGTATCCGTCCATATGCTGCTGGAGACCGATCGTGTAAATTAGTTGGAACCGCGGATGAAGGATCTCGTCGCTCTCGTCCAGGATATCCCGAGTATGAGAATCAATCCACTTCTGGAGATTCTTCCACTTGGATGCACTGACCAAAGCACTGTGAGCGTCGGCACTACGCTCATTGTGGTGGTTAGCACGAGTGGTGTCCCTTTCGATCGAGTGGTCGGGTAGTTGCCGGTGGCAGATCCATCGAAACACGCTACCCACAAAGCTGCTTTCCGAGAGCTGGGGTTCAACAGTGAGCTGAATCAATAGTCATCGACATAATTCATACTCACTGAATTGGACGATGGGATATATTTGAAAATGAATTTCTGAAGCTTTGCCCGCGGTAAGGGATCGGCCGAAAATTTGCCTCCATGAATCTGCTCCTCCACACTCTTCAACTTGAGTGATACGATGTGCTCGGGCTGGACAAGTAAGATCCCACGCTCAGCCATGCATCGGGTCATGAGTCTGTGTAAATCATCGATTTTAGGACCATATTTGTCGGAACGGGAGAAGGGCAGGTGGTATATTGGCCTGTTAGCAAGCCCACCAAGTCGAGCAACCAGTAACTCGAACATCTGGACCGTCAATGCCTTGGGGACAATGACTCGAACAAGCTGGCTGCCATCAGCAAGGGCGGCAGCAATGATGGGGATGATCACGGATGATTTCCCTTCGCCCATGTTCACCTGTATGATAGAGTTTCCTCCAGACTTTGGGTACATCATCTCCATTGCGACTTCTGCCTGAGTGCGACGAATAAGAAAGTTTCCTTGAATCTGACACAGGCAAGGGGCAACGTTAGTAGAGGTGAGCATCCCAACAACAAAAACGGACCTGGATTAACAACCAATCCGGATAGTCTTCAGGATTCCACCCGTCACATCCCTCGTTCTCTAGTTCCTCCGAAAGTTCTTCTTCAAGACCATCCAGGGCAAATCGGAGCAATCTCCGGGCACGCTGCAGTTCCAAAAGAAGTAGAGCTAATGACACCAAGAATTTCTTCCATGGTGCAGGGAGCTTGACCAACGAGGTGGATGCAAGATATCGCAGGAGGACATCCACTGTAGTTGGCGGCCAATGACCAAATCGATCGAGCGCTTGTTCGATTGGATTACTCGTTGGACCCAGACTCTCCTTGAGAATGCGTAGAGCATCCAAGTAGTTGGATCTGCATTGCACATAATGTTTCTCGAGTGCGGCGGCGCAATCCCTCTCCATCATGCTGTGAGTCGACCGAGATTCCTCACGAACACGTTGTGCGCTGGTATTGAGGCGAGCGATATATTCCTCTTGAAATTTGGAGACAGATCCGTTCATCGGAAGAGAAAGGACTAGTTGATCAAATCCTGGAATATCATCTAACGATATTTCGCAACTGTCGTGGGGCAAAGTGCTACGGGCGGGTAGTTTTTCCAGTGGTGCTCGTCGGTTCGAAAAGAGTTGATCGAGCGTGATCAGGCCCGGCGTATGTTCCTTGGATACATATCGTGGGGATGAGAGCAGGGGCGGAGGGATGGATAGTCCAGGTTTTACAGGAATGGGTGTAGAGGTCCGGCCAGTGACGGCATGCCACTGCGGAAATAGGTATCCAGCTCGTCGCGCAGTGCCCTTGTCACTCGGACCGAAGAGCCCAGTGGTACTGCATGGCCAGTAATACCTATCCAGGATTTCCTTGTATGCAATGTTGATTTGAGGATACTGGGCTGAAGTCCGAATTTCGTAGTCATCAAAAGCTTTGAGCTCCATGATTGACGAACATGCAGCCGACTGTAAGAGACAGAGTGCTGCCTGAGCACCAGTTTTTCCTGTCAGTGGATCAGGCCTATGGGAGCTAGTCTCGGCATGCACATAGACAAGCTGTTGCATGCTCGTAATGCTGCCATTCCCTATCAAACAACCCAGTTCAGTATCCACATTGTAGGTATGGTACGATGGTCCGCCCCACGAGCGACTCAATGCGAGGACACGTCTTGGAAGAAGTTCTTCTGGAAGGTGAGTTTTCTGCCGGAGAACGAGGAGGGTCTCTAAACCGAATAGCGCCTCAATACATTGATTCTCGTCATAAACCATGTCCTTGAAGTCATAAGACTCAAGTTCTCCCTCCCCGTTGACGAAGAATGATAAGCCATGGTGAGGTAATGCAACAAATAATCGTAACACTTGTGCGTCTTGGGGAACGTTGATGGGGGACATGGTAATTAGGAGGTTCTGGGACATCTCCCCGTCCCCAACGCCGAGACACTTGAAACACTGCGCAACCATTTCCCAGGTTGGGCTACGGACGTCGACAAGGGTCTCATGGCCCTTATACATATGATATTGTCCAGACGTGCAATCAATCCTCCAGTTGTCTGGTGATTTTTCCCAGAGCCGTTCGAGAGTGCGAATCTCGATGATCTTTGTGGACAGATTCAACCAGTGAACATGACCCTTGATGAGCGCTGGCGGAAGATCTTTCTCCAGTTCTCCCGAGGGAATCAGTTCGAGGATCTCATTCGTTTGATTGCATTGAGCTCGAATCACCAGATTGTAACTTCGCAGCGAAAAGTGCACCTGTGTCTATTTGAATCATCACGATCACGTCACGTGATGTTGGTACACATACCCTATGGCTGGACATTGTGGCGGTGGTTGTGAAATCCATTCCTGGAAGATCGGATGGTACGACAAGGAAGCCTTGCTGCAACCGACATTCAGAAACACTTGTGTAGGCCATCAGAAACTGCAGCATGTACGTACGTCACGGAAGATTTGTTGGCACTCTGCGGAATATCTAATCCTGCGTAGCAATCCGCCCAATGGTTGACCATCCAATCGCAATGTCCCATTGAGCAGGTTAAGGTGTACCGTTTGCGAGGGTTGGTCGCACGTAAGCCAACGGGCGTTTGGATGCTGCAACCGAACCCATCTGTGTGGACTCGGCTTGTGGTTAAAAAACATCTTGCTAACTGCAAGGTCGACGCCGTAGTCGGATGGATCAGCGAGGATTACATCCCCCAAGATCCCCTCGAGGGCGAGAGCGAGACGACGGTCTCGTTTGCGGAGCAGTCGCGGGTAATCGTCATCTGAATACCAATTATCACCGCGACCAATGTCTGGTGAGTTATTGTTAGCTGAGTGTTGCCAATGCTTGATATTCAGGAACTAGACACACCCCACTCGGAAACCTGAGGTTCGGGGAGTGCATCTATGAAGAATGCACAAGAAAGTAGAGCATCGACGTCCTCTGCGGAATGGAAGAGCTTGCGGAGAGTGGCAGGCTCAACGTCAAATGTGCTGCGACAAGTGGCAGCCATGTCGTGCAAGAGTTTGGCACGTTCCTCATTCATAGGTGCCATTGCTAGGTTGTATGATAGTTCCTGTACCCATTTGAAGGTCTTCTTCCGTACACTCCAGAGAAGCGTGATGGATCGCTCCGAAACGCGTTCACTGGGGCTCGATGCAAGCACCCGTGTGAGCAAGAGAGAAATGGTGTTCATCACCACCGAGTCGATCGAGCCGGCTCCGACGTCCACGAACAAACTGTCGAGCTCGTCCAGAAGGGCGTCACAAAAGGACGAGTCTTGAAGCTCTGTGTGCCACATCCACTGCATTGTATTCAAATCGAGTGGTCCGACTGCAAAGACCGCCTGGCTTAGGAGGTAATGAACATCATGACGACGGAAGTTGAGAGATCTACTACGCAGCCCATGCAGGATGTTGAGCCACCGGAGCGAGCCTCCACTTCGCAAGTGTCCAAACGCAATGAATTCGTCAAGGGAGAGATTAGCGGGACAACGCGCTTGAGCAGCCAAGACGTCGTTGGAGGTGTGGGAGGTAGAATTCACGTACTCCCTCAGAGCGTAGTTTTCAGAACTGTAGCTGGGGATTGCCGAAAGCATCTTTGGTCGCCATTTTGAGATACCGCTCCCAGATTGGCTTACATAACATATTGTTGGGCTGTTTCGAAATTCTGGAAAAAAATAGGCCAATTGGATCTGGGAACGGCCTTGTGATCCTTCGCGAGAGACAAAGTAGGGCTGGAATGCAGGGACATGCGCGATTAGATCGTCTTCTTTTAACCTTGAATCGGAATCGGGCGAGCTTGGTTCAAATTGAGGGTCAGAACTGTGATCCAAAATTCGGGTGGCGGCGGAACGCCAGATACGCACGCACGCCGGGCATTGCAGCTCAAATACTACGACCTTGGCGTGTAATGGCAAGGCGGGCAGCGATGATGGGGAAGCCTTTTCCTGCTTACCTAGCGGTGGTTTAGATAGCCGCTGTTGAACTTGGTATCTATCATAGATGCGTGCGGAACTGACACCATCCCTGTCCCGGCCAGCACCTCCAGTGGTCATCACATCTTGTTCAATCCGAGCCTTCAGCTGCTGAAGATGCGGGGATTGGTCATAATAACGGACAGGAAAGCTGTCTTCGGTGAATTCATTCGAGAGTACCGACCATCCCGGACATGATCGAGACTGGCGTGTAGAGAGGTACTGGTATGCGCGAGAAAGGCGGTGGAGGCTTGTTGTCTTGCGCAGGAGCAGCTTTTCCAAGAAAGCTACTGGAACTTCAGGGGAGTAGTCGGCGAGCATGGGAATTTCCCTCACAACTAGCTTGTCAAGTGCAACAAAAAGCTCGATCGCAGTCAAGAACCTGATGCATTTATCTTCTGGAACTTCCTTGGAGTCGTTGCGTTCCGAGACGAGAGCCTTCGACATATATCTATCCATCAAGATGCCAAGTTGTGTGCACGCCTCCTCCACATCCACGATGCGGGCGAACCACTCATCAAGGCCCTGCTCAACTGATTGCTCAACGTCATAGAGAGTAACACCAGGGTCGACGGTATATGCCTCCTCGAAAAAGGTCCCATTCGAAGACAGGTAATCGTCAATAGTGCCACGGCGACGGTGGCTGGGATGGAAGGGAGTACTGAGGAGTTGATGGTCGCGATTCACGAGAGCATTGCAGATGTATTTACGACTGTTCTGGAGTGAGAGCTGCATGTCTCTTTCGAGTTCATCCTGGGAAGGATTCCGAAACAGCGATGAGCGAGCACTCCGCTGCTTCCACCTGGCGTCAAGGATCTCTCCAAGATAACTGCATGTCTTCATCGCCATGTCGGAGAGCCAGTCGGGGGTGGAGGAACAATGCTTGGTTAAACGTCGGAGAATTTTACAAGACATGAGGTGAAGCAGATCACTGGAAGTATTCATATTGTTTCCATCCCTTGCAAGGGTGCATATGAAGAACAACATGAATCTTTTGTAGGAGGCATGTCCAAGAGGAGAGTGATTCAAGGACGTCTGGATTGCAACCCTGATGAGAAGCCAAAGAGGCGAGCGACCCCAACCATCTCGAACACATTTGGTGACGCGAGGAATGTCGGCGGTGCAATCAACAGCTCGCAAGGTGGCAGCAAGCAGCGCAGTGATGTAGTGTGGATGATAGCGGAAAGGGAAAAAAAGGTTCGACTTGACATTGTCGGCGCGAGAGAGTAAATCGGCGAACTTGGATTGAAAATCCACACCGTCAAATAACTCATTCGGCGTCTCCACGGCCGACTCAGGATACAAGCATATCAGGGAGTCCTCTGATTTCTCTAGGACAAAATTTTTTGTGCATATCCCGCTTGGGGGTATCTCGAATGACCCAAACAGCGTAGAGCTCTCCCGTTTCGTGAGCACGATCGCAGTACGTCTACGTCGGATGAGAAACACAAGGATATCTGTAGATTTTTAGGATGAAATCTATAGGGAACCTCTCAGCGTACCTCCTGTTTGCATTGCGCATAACTGGGAGCTGACGTGGCCTCTGTCGAGGTGTTCAGACTGGATGGAGGCTTGCAAGTTGTCGAGCATCTTCGTGATGTGAGGCCACTGGGGTTCAATGGTTCCGTTGACATGTGCACCATAAGCATGGGCAGCAGCGCACACTGCACGAGCTAGTGAAAGCTCGTTCTCTGGGGTGTAGTCATTCCTTTCGGGGAGCGTGACAGGAAAAAAAACGTGGGTAACAGCATAATTGAACGACGCAGGAGTATGGACGAATGCAGGTGAGCTCGTCATTTCAAAAGCAGGGTTGTCAGCGGTGGACTCTGTCGACATGGTGGTATTCGGGAGAGGATTGGCGAGGATGCGGCGTGTAGTTTGAAGGCCACAGCAAAGTCACAGCCTCATCTCCTTTCTCACGGTATCCTCTACCACGCAGCCTCAAAACCGCGCCGTTCCCTATCCTACATTTACGATAGCGTACTGAGCGTTCTTGATCACGTTCATGACAGACTGGTCTGTCAAGACTTCAGGTTTGTCACTGTTATAGCCCGGATCCTTACTCAGACCAGAGAGGCCTTTGAGAAGATCACGCAAGACCGCTACAAGCTCAGAAAAGAAAAGGCAGGGCTCAGGGGTACTAATATTAGGTTCGAACGCCCGCGGGCTCGAAGCCCTCCGTGGCGCGACGCCCAAGCGTGCGCTGGAAGAAGTCCGTGTCGGTGTGTATCCGTTCATTCTCAGTATGTATTCTTACATGCACCTTGCTTGGGAGGTGGTCCGTGCCTAACAAGGACATTTTTGCGGTTGCCAAGGTTGGTACCACCTCTGCAGGCGCTATTGATCGTCTCAGAGAGCTTGGCGACATTGGTAAGTTGTCGCCATGTTGAAAAGGATTTTCCTCGAGAAGTCCGGGGGTTGGCTAGTCGCTAACACTCTTTCTTCGTGGCACCGTATAGATGGGCCGCATGTCCATGGCGTGTCCGGAATACAGATATCTCTGTCTACTCGATGACCTCAACAGGTATGCAGACTCGTACTTCCTCTCTAAACCCGCATAATGTCTTCTCGCACTCGTCGTGGGAACTTGTCAACTTGGACTGTTCCACATTATGGGTGTGAGAGTGCAAAAACTTGGCGGATGCATTGGATGTGACTCCAGAGTTTCTGCGATCTAAACATGATGATACAAGTACGTTTGCATTTCTGAAGTCACTCCCCCTGCAACGGTCTTGATGTCCCACATCTCCGTGATCCATCCCTGCTGTGACCAAGTACCGTGATCGACTACCGCAACTGGCACTTGGGCCTCGGAAGGCGGTTCCGTGCCCTGGAGGTGTGGTTCGTCCTGAGGTCTTATGGTGTACAAGGATTCCAACGGTATATTTGCTAGGCAAGCCTCCCCTCTCACCACATGTTGTGACACCTCTTCCATCTTTCGTTCCCGCACGACATGTGTTGTCCACGCAGACAATCCAACATAGTGACAGCTTTGTATCGCTTATAAAGCGATCTGCTATCCCCTCACGCCAACCTGTCTCTCCCTGGGCGTGTTTTGACTTGAACCCCCCACGTCGACATCAGCGGCACGGTCCCTGAACATTGCACAACTCAACGCATTCAACCGTGCGTTCTATACACGTTTTCTACGCGACGCGTTTACCCGGAGAGATCTGAATGGTGTGATTTGTATTCGCTGCGCTGTTGGGGCGGAGTGCACTGGAATGGTGACACATGGAAGGTTATCCCGAAACATACGGATCCATGGGATATGGTGAGAGTTTCAACTGGTTGTAGCAGTAGTACGAGGACGACGGCGGGGAACCTCGGTTTGGCTATGCATGTACTGATTTACTGAAATGAGTGTGAATGCAATGTCTCCAATTGCTAACCCCTTTTGTCATTAAGGGAGCGTGCCTTTCTATAACAAGCCTTGATGGTGTGCAAAAAACTCGACTGGTCACCAGTCCGCTCGACGGCTTGCCTCTTTGCTCCATTAGGACGGACGCCAATTCCAGCAGCCTGTTGAACTGATATGGCTTCTTCACAAGCTATAATTCCTTACTTGGCATCAAATATCAGCGATGGGACCTAGAAGACCCGCTCCCTTCTTTTTCGCTTCCACCAACTCAAACAATGGTCGAGGCCGAATCTATTTGCCAACAGAGCGTTGGCATCATAGGCGCTGGTGCAGCTGGACTGATCACCGGTTACACTCTCCTTCACGATGGATTTCAGAGCGTGCAGCTTTTAACGCGCGACAAGTCTAGTGGAGGCGTGTGGGCCAAAGAACGCGTTTATCCTGGTGTTTCCATCAACAAGTGAGTTCCCGCTAGCTGTTTTTTTCTCCATGGTGTCCGACACATTTTCCGGTTTGTAAGTGTGCATGGGGAATTCAGGTTCTCCCCTTTACCAATGCCATCTCCTACTCTCAAGGAGAAGACAGGATCAGGAAATCGTCTTTGTGGCGAGGACATGAGCGCTTACATGGAAAGGTTTGCCAATACGTTTCTTGCGGGGAAAATCCGATTCGAGACAGAGATTCTGGACATTCGGCGCGGGAAGCACAACTCCGATTGGGAGGTCGAAGTCCTCGATCTGAGGACAGGGAACAAGGAGGTGTTGACCTACGCTCGCATCATCTTGTGTACTGGGGTCGGTGCTTTCAGATCCCGCTTTTCCATGTCTTTACTAACTTCTATATGCAACCATAGGGATGCAGTCAACCTCTCATTCCTGAGACACTGTTGGCCCAGTCCGCAGAACAAGCTGGTTTTCGCGGGCTAGTTGCACACTCATCAGAGTTCGCATCACACTCGGATCAGATACTGGGCGAGGCTCAGTTGAATCCAGATTACTCAATCGTCGTGGTTGGAGGAGGGAAATCCGCGCAGGAGTGGGCAGAGTTGCCAGTCACTCGTGCTGATGCAGATCTGACGAACAGTTGCTCAGCATTTCCTCCCATTTGGCTCGTCACGGCATCAGGGTGACTGTCGTTTTCGAAAGGGCAGACGCTGTATTGGCATACCCCATCGAGCTCCCAGACTGGATCAGGAAGAGCAGGTATGTTTGGATTACTGTTTCCGTTACATTTCGCTCACAACATGACTTCAAGGTGTCTTGGAATATTCTCACCACACATCGAGCTACGAACCCGTCTAGAGTAAGTATTACCATGGTGTAGTAGTAAACGTCGGTCCCGAGTGACCGTTTCTCAGACGGTTCTTGCACACCACCACGCTTGGTGGCATGATTACACGCAGTTTCTGGAACTTTCTAACATGGAGTTCTGTATGTGATTTGTCATGACATTTCATCGGTATGATAATAACTCCGTGCAGTTCGACGTGTTGAAGATTCCAGGGGATTCACCTCTGCGGACCGCCCACTCGTTGTTCTGGGGTATTCGTACAAACGACGAAGGAACTGGGAGGAAGGACGGGTTCCATGCCCTCGTGAACCAAGGAAAGATTGAGCTCATCGCTACAACCAGGGCAGAAGGTTATGCTTCAGACGGGGAGTCCATCATGTTGCGGAACGGGCGGACGCTTCGAGCGGATGCCGTGATCCTCGCTACTGGATTTTCTTCGTCCTGGACGGGTATCTTGACTGGTGGGTCATTGGTACCATTATGTTGCCAATACTTATGACTGCCTTAGATGAAACGATCGGGGAACTCGGTATAGGAAGGCACGCTCCTTCGATGAAAGACGTTGACGAATGGAGACATTACAAGACCCTTGCATCGCCACCAGCGGCCCATCCACAAGGGAAGCAGTGGGCAACCTCGATCTATCGTGGCATTGTCCCAGCAAAAAACATTACCAAACGGGACTTTGCCATTAACGGTGCGGTGGTAAGTACCGTCGTTCTTAACAAGTATCTCGACGTCTTTCTCATTAATATCGTTGATGTTGCGTTTCATGGAACAGTTCACAACGAACAATGGATATGGATTCGAGGTGACGGCGCACTGGATATCGTCCTACTTTCTTGGGGACAAGATGCGCTTACCTTGCACAGTCGAGCAGGCGTTGGCAGGAACAGAGCGGGACGCGGCCTGGATGAGGAAGCGATTCCCAACCATGCTGTCATGGGTGAACGAGAGCTACAGTAGTGGGCTTGCATTCTGGTCGTACGTATCGATGGATTTTTGTCGTGCCTCGTTTATTTTCACCTTTGACTGAACTGGGCACATCAAGGTGGCCACAAGCGATCGATGAACTATTGGACGATATGGAGGTCCCAAGCGTGCGGTCTGGTGGAAACTGGCTGACGTGGCCATTCAAGGTGATCACCCTGGATGAAATTGCGACGCTGAGCGAAGAACGACGGGCCAGACGGGAGGCGGACAGGACACCGGCGAGGGAGGCATATGTGCACACTACTATCGACTGAAATTGCAAAGCACCCCTGAATATGAAACCATGCTCTATATACCGATCTCTTGTCTTGGTCGTGTATGTGTGCTTGGATACTTCGAGGTACTAGAGACGTAAGGAAGGATTATTCATATATTGACCTCCTGTCGATTTTTTTTGCGGTGAAAATGCTCTCTACAGGGTACTTATTTATCACTATTTCAGCTAGTCACTTCAGATAGGTTTTGGGTGTTGTACTTTTTTTTTGCTGACATTGGGCTCTTGTGCCGAATTGTGTTACAACAGTACCAGTCGAGTACATCCTCAAAGCAAAGTCCGTCGATCATGGATCACGGTTATGTGGGATATCGACACTGCCGCGAGGGAAACGACTTCAGAAATGTGAACGTACCTGCGTCACCGTGTTTCGATTGCAGAAACTCGGGAGTCACATCCAGTGCATCCGTCAAGTTTTTCCGTTCCCGTACCCAAAAATGGAACAATCAAAGTTGACCAGTCCCCACTACGAATGCGGCGAGGCGTTATGGGGGTGTAGAGAGGAAGTACAAGGTAAGGAGAGAAGGCGTGGCCTGTGAAAGTTTGCGCAGAACAAGTCTGCACACTTGTTAATGTCATCGGGTAAGCAGAGACCTCTGTATTCCGGGCACGCCATGGACATGCGGCCTATCTACACGGAGCCAACAAGGGGGAATGGTTGCGACTGGCTAACCCCCGGATTTCTCAGGGTAAATCCTTCTCCACATCACGGATGTCGCCGAGTTCTCTGGGACGATCAATAGCGCCTGCAGAAGTGGTACCAACCTTGGCAACCGCAAAAATGTCTTCATCAGAGTGCATACTGTGAATGAATGGATACACACCAGCATGGCCTTCTTCTGCCAGCGCACGCTTGTGGGTCGCGCCACGGAGGGTGTAGTTATCCTCTGCCGCGACTTCAAGCGCGCGGATGTTCAAACCTAATGTCAGCTCTGTCTTTTTTCTGATCCCGTGGTGGTCTTGCGTGATCTTCTCAAAGGCCTCGCCGACCTGAATCTCGTCCGAGTAAGGATCCAGGCTATAACATTGGCAAACCTGAAGTCTTGACAGACCAGTCTGTCGCGAACATGATCGAGAACGCTCAGTACGTTATCGTAAATGGAGGTTAGGGAACGGTGCGATTTGGAGGCTGCGCGAGGCCCGTACTAGAGCCTGGTAAAGGAGATGAGGCTGTGGCCTTCAAACTACACGCCGCGTCCTCGCCGGTTCTCTCCTGGCAAACACCACCATGTCAGCCGACTCTACCGCTGATGACCCCGATTTTGAAACGATGGACTCACCGGTATTCGCCCATACTCCTACGCCGTTCAATTATGCTGTTACCCATGTTTTTTTTCCTGTCACGCTCCCCGAAAGGAATGACTACACCCCAGAGAACGATCTTTTACTAGCTCGTGCAGTGTGCGCTGCTGCCCATGTTTATGGCGCTCACGTCAACGGAACCACTGAGCCCCAGTGGCCTCGGATCACAAAGATGCTAGACAACTTGCAAGCCTCCATCCAGTCTGACAATCTCGGCAAAGGCCACGTCATCTCCCAGCTGCGCGCAATGCAAACAGGAGGTATGCTGACAGGTTCCCTATAGATTTCATGCTAAAAATCTATAGATATACTTGTGTTTCCCTTCCGGTTTCGACATGCGGCGATTGCGCTCACGAAGCGAGAGGACTCTATGCTGCTCGAGTCATTCGAGATGCCCCCAAGCAGTTATGCTGTGCAGAAATCGGAGGGGTCTTTGATATGCTCGTATCCTGAGTCGGCCGTTGAGACGCCAAACGAAGTGTTTGACGATGTGGATGTTCAATTCAAGCTCGCCAATTTACTCTCTAGCGCCGACCATGCCGACTCAAATCCTCCTCTCCCTTCCTCCAATCATCCGCAATGTATAGCTGCACTGCTTACTGGCACCTTGGGTGCTGTTGATTGCACTGCCGATAATCCTTACATCACCAAATGTGTTCGAGATGCAATCAATAGTAAATGGCGTCGCTCGTCTCTTTGGCTTCTCATCAGGGTCGCAATCCAGGTGTCCTTGAACCGCTCTCCTCTTGGACATGCCTCCTACAAAAGATTCATGTTGTTCTTCATATGCACCCTTGCAAGGGATAGAAACAATATGAATACTTCCAGTGATCTGCTTCATCTCATGTCATGTAAAATCCTCCGACGTCTAAGCAAGCATCACTCCTCTACCCCCGACTGGCTCTCTGATGTGGCGCTGAAGACATGCAGTTGGCTCGGAGAGATCCTTGATGCCAGGTGGAAGCAGCGGTACCCTCGTGCATCTCCATTTCGGAACCCTTCCCAGGACGAACTCAGAAGAGACACACGACTCTCGCTCCCGAATAGTCATAGATATATTCGCAATGCTCTTGCGAATCGCGACCATGAATCCCTCAGTACTCTCTTCCATCCCAGCCATCGTCGCCGTGGCACCATTGACGACTTCTTGTCTTCGAATGAGGCCTTTTTTTATGAGGGATATGGTACCGACCCTGATGTTATTCTCTATGATGTCGAGCAATCAGTCGAGCAGGGACTTGATGAATGGCTCGCCTGCGCCGTGAATGCGGAGGAGGCGTGCATGCAGCTCGACATCTTGATGGATAGATATATGATGGCCCCCAGAAGATTGGAAGAAAATCCAGAAGCTGAATCCATTGTGTTCCTGACTGCGATCGAACTTTTTGTTGCACTCGACAAGCTAGCTGTGAAGGAGATTCCCATGCTCGCCGACTATTCTCCTGAAGTTCCAATAGCTTTCCTGGAACAGCTACTCCTGGGCAAGACAACCAGCCTCCATCGCCTTTCTCGTGCATACCAGTACCTCTCTGCTCGCCACTCGCAATCACATCCAGGATGGTCGGTACTCTCGAATGAATTCACCGAAGACAGTTTTCCTGTCCGTTATTATGACCAATCCCCAGGTCTTCAGCAACTGAAAGCTCGCATTGAAGAGGATGCGCTGGTCACAGGACATGCTGGCCAGGACCGGGAAGCCGCCAGTTTCGCACGCATCTATGATGGATGCCAACAAGTTCGACAGCAGCTATCTGCACCACGGCTAGTTAAGGGGGAAAAGGCTTCCCCATTACCGTTGCCCGCCTCGCCATTGCATGCCAAGGTTGTGGTATTTGAGCTGCAATGCCCGGCGTGCGTTCGTGCGTGGCGTTCCACCGCCGCCCGAATTCTGGAATACAGCTCTGATGATAATGGTGGTTACATGTCCACTCAAACATCGGAAAGGCTCGTAGATGTCTCTGCACTCCAACCCTACTTTGTCGAGCGCAAAGTGCCACAACTCCACCGCCAGATCCGACTTGTCTATTTTTACCCAGAAGATTCGCAATCCCAAAATAGCCCGACACTATATTATGTAATCCATTCTGATACGTCAAAGCCAAAATGGTGGTGGCCAAGAACGAATTGCAAAGTTGGGTACATCGCCAGCTACGTCTGGTCTGAAGATGACACTCTGAGAGAGTATGTCCATTTTACCTCCCACACCTCCAACAACGTCTTGGGTGCTCAAGCGCGCTGTCCCGCTGATCTCTCCCTCAATGAATTCATTGCGTTCGGACACCTGCGAAGCGGTGGCTCGCTCCAGTGGCTCAACATCCTGCATGGGCTACGTAGTAGATCCCTCAACTTTCGTCGTCACGATGTTCATTACCTCCTAAGCCAGGCGGCCTTTGAGGTCGGACCACTCGATTTGAATACAATGCAGTGGATGTGGCACACAGAACTTCAAGACTCGTTCTTTTGCGACGCCCTTCTGGACGAGCTCGACAGTTTGTTTGTGGATGTTGGAGTTCGCTCGATCGACTCGGTGATAATGAACACCATTTCTCTCTTGCTCAGACGGGTCCTTGCATCGAGCCCCAGTGAACGCGTTTCGGAGCGAGCCATCGCACTTCTTCAGAGTGTACGCAAGATGACCTTCAAGTGGGTGCAGGATCTATCATACGACCTCACAATGGCATCTATGAACGAGGAACGAGCCAATTTATTGCACGACATGGCTGCCAGTTGTCGCAGCACGTTTGACGTTGACTCCGCTACTATCCACAAGCTCTTCCATTCCGCAGAGGACGTCGATGCTCTACTCTCTTGTGCTTTCCTCATATATGCGATCCAGCCCAAGGGTGCGTCTAATTCCTGAATATTATTTAGTAACACATCTAACAATAACTCACCAGGTCACATTGGTGATGAGTATGAGTACCCACGACTGCTCCGCCAACGAGACCATCGTCTCGCTCTTGCTCTCGAGGGGATCTTGAGAGATGTAATCCTCGCCGATCCATCCGACTATGGAGTCGACCTTGCAGTTAGCAAGATGTTTTTTAACCACAAGCCGGGTTCGCGAAGATGGGTTCAGTTGCAGCATCCAAATGCTCGTTGGCTTACGTGCGATCAACGCTCGCAAATAGTAC
>QFEL01000284.1:0-24016 GCA_003316195.1 Neoboletus brunneissimus | reverse complement strand
GCGCACGACCTCAGATTTCTCCTTACTAGCTATTTCCGGTTCAAGCTTCATCAGGCTTTACTCCTTCTCGCTCGAAGTCATCGCAGACCTGCGCCGTCTCTTTGACCACTTCTATCTCAATGCTGCTTGCCGCGAGGACACGACCCAAAAGCTGTGCGAGTTCCAGCTCCATGGAAAACCTTGGGCCTCCCCAAAGAGCGCACGTACGGAGCGTATTCTCCTCGACATCCTTGCCGTTATTTATAGGCATAGTTATACCATTCTCTCTACCATCGACTATGGTCGCGAACGCGACGATCGTTTGGCAATCTCTTTCTCTCGGCTATCTACACCGTCATTGTCAATTCCACCCCATTCTCCAATCCCTGCTGGTTCTGGGAGCAACCTGTCTCACGGCACTGGTGGTAAGCACGAGAGGAAGATGCCTTTTGCGATATCTTTCATCTCCAGCACTGTCATGCGTGTCATATACCCTCCTTTAAACTCTACTCCGGCCATTCTGCAGGCAGTCCGTACATCTTGGCCAAGGGGGGTCGTGTCAGAGAAGAAAGTCGGGGATGCAGCCTACGAGTTCAAGCTCAAGGGATACAATTGTGCGTATACAATGTACGTGTCATGGACTTGCTACAACTCAACTCAATTCTCTCAGGGTTCAACGAGGATACGTTTGCTACCGATTCACTCCATCAAATCCTTTCACTCCTGACTTCCCTTGATGGTCACGCCTGCACGATGGTTGCGTCTCTTTCTATCTGTGGTCGTTCGCGAGTGAAAGATTTGTGGGTTTTCATTGGACCGGGATCTTCGGACGCATACGATCAAAATTGGCCAGAATCACCAATTAGCCAGTCTGGGTCTATGTTGGATGTTCGGCGATCTAACAGAGCGTCTACACCTGAACCCGGGCATAACCCCGACGCGGGTGTCATCCCAACGTCGTTTCACAGACGGGTAGCGACGGCCCCTCAACATTTACCGCCTCCTTCATACGGCTCATCTACCCCCCTTCACATGCGAACAACCACCGAGACCAATGGCTTTCCAACGTCGTTTCCCGCTCCGCTACCACCTCCATCCCCACACACAGTCCCTGGTATCGGCATGCGTAAACCTGCTCCGAGAGCTCAAGTACCCGTCTCTGTTGACTTTGATGCGCACGATGATGACGAACGTGATCGTTACCGTACCTCCCTACCTAGTGCAGTGCCCAGTGGTTGCGAGAATATGACTGGGGTCGGGACACTCAATCGAAGCAGATTTATCTCTAAAGCGGTCCATCCCCTGAACTCTGGAGAGTCGCCGGAGCCCAAATGTAATGATGAAGAGACAGTTCACTCGCCCCCAGAACGACACATGAACAACAGGTCGAGATCACCATCTCCACATCGTCGAGTCAGCGTCATGCGACCGGTGTCAACGCGTTCAAAAACTCCTCCGTTGCTCACTTCGCATCCACGCGACCCTCGTACACCTTCCCCACCACCAAGCGGGCCCCTGATGGGTACGCCCCGGGGACAAGACTTTGTATTAGGAGAGAACCCGACACTTCTCAGCCCGGGAATGTTCCGCATACGCGATTCGGCATTTTCTTCTAATTCTGTTGACACTACGGGATCTTGCGATGTTCCCATCAGATGGACGGGACTGGGTAAGCCAGAGGGTATCGAGAATATTGAGGAGGAGCAAGAGTTATTTACCGAGGAACCCAGGCCTCATCCCGTATTGCACGTCCCGACGCTACCTGGAAGTTGGTCGCCGACTCCAGAGGAAGAAGCGTCCGGAACCAATGATTCTTCAAGAACGGACGAGGCTACTGTCCGCCCTGACCACGGCAGGCATCCTGACAGATCTTTGCATGATGTCGATGTACGGGTTGCTTCTCCTGAACTTGTGCGTGATGGGGCTGTGCGCAAGAGTGAGGCTGGAATGATAGGGATGATAGCACCTCGATCGCCTCCTCCGCCCATACCCATACCGTCGGGAGATGGTCCTGGGAAGTCGAAGGGTGGTTCTAGCGCCCCGGCCTCGCCAACGAAAACGGGAAGTCGAAGTGGCAGTGGCAACGGTTGGGTTCTAGTCAATGTGGAAGGCAAAGACCACGCTAATGGACACTCACCTACTCCCCTTGCGAGCCCCACCATACCAAGCCAGGATCGTGCTCGCAAGGTGTCGCACATAAATGAGAAGGTGCATATGCCCACGACGGACAAAGCCATCGTCGTTATTGACGCCAAAGATGGCAAGGGCGCGAGAGTGCGCGGTGGTGGGTCGGGTCTACGCCGCCTCCTATCCCTCTCCCGACCCAATAAAGGTGCAGAGGAATTGGTAAATGATACACGCCTCACGCATACTCGATCCCATGAACTTTCGACAAACGGGACGAGTCAAGGCAAAGAGTTGGTGCGCTCAGGGCGCTTTCGGAACAAACTCACTCGTCTCGGTGCTTCTGAATCTTCACCGAAACCACCAGACAATGGCAGAGTACGCGTGAATCTTAATTAATGTTGTCGCTCATTGGATTTCTGGATTTCTTTTACTGTTTTTTTCTTTCGCCCATCATCATCTCTTTATCTCCGCACGTTGTAAACCACGACTTGATCCACAATGCATGCTATCTACTGTCATCCATTCATTAAGTTCACTCCTTCCCGCTAAATGATGTTCCTGTAGGTTTGCCTTTTGGTTAGGTGACAATGGACGTGTTTTTCACATTTATCCAAGTCTTTGTCCACGTGATCCGTCTAATTCGTCACGTGGGAAAGGGTACCTGTTTCCTCGGGGAGTTCCAACTGGGCAAGTGGTCCCTCGGATGGCTCTTAGTCGGTGTGATACGACACGCGTCTAGTGCTGGGGTGTCTATGATGCCGACACACGCAAGACGGGCAAGTGGTCAAAAGACATAGACCCAGCTGGAGGCCTTCTAGAAAAGGTAGGTGACCCAGGAGGTTGGGGACGCGGAGGATGCGAGTGGTGTGTCTTGTGTCTGTAGCTCGCGAGGCTCCCTCGTCCATACCTCGCGGGTCGGTCGGTGTGGGGAATATCATGCTTGGTAACCCCGAGTGGTTGCGCTGGATTCGCGTCGCATGATGGGCAGATGGCCATGCTCCGGCTCGAGGATAACCGCCGTACGAGACGGGACAAGCTAGGGCATTTGGGAGACTGGAATAGACGAGTGTTATTGATCTGAATGATGGACGTTCCCTTGAGAGAGTGAGCAGGGGACAGTGAAAATGAATTATATAGGAGGTTTCGGTCCCTTGTGCAGAGGCAGGTTGCAAAAATGCACAGGGACCGCGACATGCCAACGTTTCCTCCCTAATAGCCACTCGCGGCCGTTCCCTCTCTTTCCCGCATTCTCCCATTTTCTTTTTTCTCTTCTCATCCTACAATGCCAACATGCCGGCGCAAACGTGTGGTGCTCACAGAACCGTCCCAAGCCCTCCTCGAAGCCGCACAGTCGAACCCCGACAAGGAGGTTTATTATCTCCATCAAACCGGAGAGATATTCGAAGCCTATGAGTCCGTACAACCCACTGCCCCCTCGTCCCATCCCTGACTGACCCTCCTTCCCCTCCCCAGGGCATATGCGGCGAGAATGTCCTTCTACAGATTGAAACAGTTCCAGTGCGAGGTCACAGGCAAGAGTGGCCTCGACTACTTCCAGGCGCTCGAGAGTGAACAGCAAGAGGCCCAGACAATGCATTCCAGGTTCCCTGAACCACTGAAAGCTGCTGTTCTTAAGGCGGTTCAATGGCGTACGTGCCCCCTTTGCCTGCCCACCATCGTAACTGACATACTTCGGATACGAACGTAGAGGTCGTAGGCCGTTTGGACCACTTAGTGGAGGCTGTTTTTGAACGATTCAAGGACCGGTATTTCGCTGATGAAAGTAGGTCTTCTCCTTGTACAGTCTCATCAGTGCTGATCACCTCTCTTTATCTCATCAGAGGTTTTCGTCGATGTACAAGGAGACAAGTGAGTCCATACTTTTATTAACATACAATCATCCCATGCCCCCTAGGTTTTACGCCAAAGTCCTTCGAGTCTATCCACCGAAGCCATTCCCCGAGGGTGCAGAGACTTTGCCGCCGGGCCAAGCTTCTTCCTCCACTTCTCCGGTTCAGACCCCCCCGGTGGACACCACAAACGACGTGCAAATACACAAGATCGGTGGTGACCTAAAGATACCCGCTAAAGAAGCGTACGCCAAGGATGACCCTCTCCAGTATAGTTACCAAGTTCAAATTCTGGAGGAGTCTCACGATAAAAGCCATGAAAAAGGAAAAGCCGCTCAAAAGGACAAGGGACAGTGGAGTGGTAGATCGGTCGATGTTCAGTGTAACACGATGAGGCACGTCGACGTCATGGTATTGGAAACATCTGATCTGACATTTATTTTGTTTTATTCCCTTAGTCGTGACCGCCTGGCTTTTTCAAAGTCAATTCTGCGTAGGTTCATCCGTGATTGTGTTGACCGTGATGCAGCCGTGGCTTCGCCTTGGACTGTAAAAGAGGCGATTGCCAAGCACTACGGTGTAGATTCTATCATGCCAGAGGAAACTCGGAGAGGCGTCGAGAACATTAAGAAAGGTGAGATTAATAAGCGGAAAAAGATCTGGGAGGATAAGGAAGGACCTTCAACGAAGAAACAAAAGAAGCTGACGGCAGCTCAAGAAGAGAGGGGTGAGTTAATGGCACAGTTCTTGTTGTACATCCTGAGTCGGCCTCAGTGAAAGCCCTTGCTGCTGCTGCAGAAACGCGAGAGCGGGAAGCGCGAGAGAAGGTAGAAAGACAGCAGAAAGCCAAAGAGGAAGCTGAGCGGCTCGCGGCGGAAAGGAAGAAAAAGAAACCTATACGCTACCCGACCGAGGATTTAGATGTTCGCATCTCGGATAAGGAGAAGAAAGCTGGCATCAGCGTCAAGAAACCGACTCCTAGTCGAGCGCACTTACCCTTTGGCGAGGATCAGGCTACATTCGAGTCTTTTCTCATGACCTGGAATTTCTTGGTTGTGTATGGGTGAGTTGGTGTTAGGTTCTGGTAAAATCTTCGCGTTGATGCCGCATTGCAGTCAGCCGTTGCACGTTTCTCCTTTTACGATGGACGACTTTGAACACGCGCTTCGGCATTCCGTCATCGAACCTCCGTGTCCCTTACTCTGCGAGATACACGCTACGCTCATTTATAATTTGCGCACTGTGCCATTTAATCGCCATAGTGCCGTACTTTCCTTATTGCATATGAAGGACACTTTGGACGAGGAGCACAGAATTTTGGGTATTACGATTGACCAACTGGCGGCTGCGATGGCCGATGTAGGGAACAATTGGGAACGTGTCCCACTTCGCATTCAAGATGCGAGAGCTGGGTGGGAAGATGCCTTGGTTGGATGTCTAAAAGACGTAAGGTAGTACAACATCTCACTTTTGGTTGCTAAATGACTTCTCCAGCATGCCACATTGGAGAATTTCCCCCGCCTACGAGAGGTACTGACAAGGTTGCTCTTCGCACCTGAATCGAATTTGGAATCGTCGTCCAGTTCGTCCAGCTCGCGGGTTTCCACCCCTGTCTCTTATTTGTTAACCTCGTCCCCCGGGGAACGCTACCATGCCCTTCCGTCCCCTGATCGCATTGCTATCTTGGCCTTTTTGTGCAACCTCTCTGTATCAAGCAAGGCAATCCATACCCATATGGAAACGTGCGAGGAATCTTTGACTGCGTTACGGAAAGAAAAAATTGAAATCAACCGGTTGAAAAAGCAGTAGTAAGTCTGATGAGGAGATATTAGTGCGCAAAAAAGTGATGTTTATTGACAGTACCGAGGACATGAACACTCTTGCAGGCGACGTGGGGCCGACGAAAGAACCAACTCCTGTCGGGACAGAGGAAGACGTTGCTACACATGACTCCAGCGATCTATCGGATGCGCCTTCGGAGGAAGGTTCGGAGACCACCTCAGCAACCAGTGGTCGTCAGAAAATCACACTACGTCAAAAAGACCTCCGCCAGAGAGCCCATGCTCAAGCACACGCTAAGCAAAGGGAAATTGCTCGCGCTAAAGTTGCCGCAGAGAAGCAAGCACAAGCAGAACACCGTCGTCTTGACGAAGAAGTTAACAAACTTGAACGTCGACTGGAGAGCATTGAGCGAGAGTTCCGAAAGCTGCTTGGAGCCATCAGAGTTAAACCGCTGGGCAAAGATCGGTATCACAATCGGGTTTGGTGGTTTGACGGCATGGGTTCTATGTCTCTGTTGGGTAGCGGAGGTGTCGTCCAGTATGGTACTGGTCGTATATTTCTTCAGGGACCCACCGATATGGAGCTGGAATTGATGTCGAGAAGAGAGGAAAATGACGTTGATAGCAGAAGACAGGAGGAGGAAGGGGAGGGTCTTTTAGCTCCCGGAGAGTGGGCAGTATACACGGAGCCTGAGGAGGTGGGGAAATCCTTATCGCGAGACACAGTATGGCTGATCACATCGCATCAGGTGGACGAGTTTGTGGCGTGGCTGAATCCGAAGGGCGTCCGAGAACTCGCACTCAAGAACACGTTCACGAAATGGTGGAATCATATCGCACCCGGGATGCGTAAACGCCTCTCGGTTTGTTATCTCTCAAGTGACGAGATGGGTCGGCTGACTGAATTCGTCATAGGACCTGAACGTGAGTGCCAAACTCCCGGAAGCTCGCCGTTCGACAAGAGTAAAGACCGCCGTCGGACATGATATCTTGAGGGAGTCGTATATGATGTGGGCGAATCGTCGGGCGGTCAACTCTTCGTAACGGGTTGTCAGGGCGAGCGATTCGTTGTGTACTTGTGGATTGATTGATTGTCGGCTGCCTCGACTTTTACACAGCATATAGACCGGCAAACATACTATTTATCCATCATCGGACATGTAAGTATGTAGATGAGTCACAGAGCTTGATTGACCGTCCAGACGGAGTTGACCTGATTGGCCGCGCTTACTCAAATAGTAAAACGTTCAGCATTATCATCTTCTTGTCACTTGTCGGAGCTTGCATAAACTCGGATCATGTATTGTTGGGGATGAGCCTTTTTCTCTCCACCAGCCTCGCTAGCGTGGTCTCCTACCACCTTGCTCTGTGCCGCAAAGAATGTCTTCCCTTCCAAACTCATTCACTTATGGTTCCGTCTCTAGCGTCCACAGCGTTCGGGATGTGTTTGCTTCCTGTAAGTATCCTCGTTGCCTCAGTCGCAATCGTTTGGGTTCCATGTCTCTGCAGACTGTCGCTCGCAGTACTATCCCAGCTCGAATGTGCAGGCGTCTGACTTGGCCAATGATTTATCCGACGATGAACCTCCCCTATCCGTGCAAGTGGACCCTTTAGACTTTGTTGACGGCCCCTGTGCGGAAAGACATCCACATCGTACGCGAGTCCTAGGAATGAACTCTGCATCATTCCAAGTTTCCAAGGCGGCTCTTCAAAGTGCTGGTATGAGAGAATATCCCAGCCTTTGTCAACCCATTGGAATTTCCAGGGGTGGCGAAACTACTCCTTTGCTCAGGAAAGCCGCTTCATTCACGGTTGCCTCATCTCACACTACTCCAGCCTCTGTCAGTCGCATGAATTACAAGTCTTTGGGCTGTCCCGACGGCCCCATTACTGTGCCGCAGGACTCGATTCCTGTCCCGGCTCCTACGACTGTTGAGTATCATTACAAAGGCAGAAGTACCTACGGTCAGACGGTGAGCCTAGTGAAGAACTACCTTTTGAAGAAATATTTAGTGTTGGCTTTTAGCTATTCAACTGCATTGCAGTGCTTCTGGGGATAGGCATGCTCTCCGAGCCACTGGCGTTCGCATATGCAGGATGGTTGTGGGGTACGGTGCTTATCACCTTCTTTGGCCTCGTCACTTGTTACACGTGAGTTGTTCTCGATGTTTGATGATTTCATCTAATCCCATATTTCAGTGCAAAACTGCTCGCGCACGAGATCCTGGATGACCCCCGTCTCCGTTCATATACTGACATCGGTCGAAAAGCTTTTGGTCCCAAATCATCCCTATTAACGAGCATGTTGTTTTGTCTTGAGCTCTTTTTTCTCAGGTATATATGCATGTATTTTTTCTGGCATCGGCTTGACTCAACAGATTTTTTCAGTGTCGCCCTCATCACGCTAACGGCTGATTCCCTGGAGGCAGTCTGGCCCGCTTACTCCGCCAACACCTACAAAATCTTTTCTCTTTTCATGTGAGTACTGTTTTTCCTTATTTGTTGGCATTCTGATGTCTACATCTCAATCGCACAGTTTGGCCCCGACGGTTTTCATGCCCCTGTCTATACTTTCGTTTACATCACTACTGGGAATTAGTTCGACGTTGCTCGTCATCGCAGTGATATTCACAGACGGGTTCTCCAAAGCAGATTCTCCAGGTAGCCTCTGGACTCCCGCACAAACATTCATCTCTCCAGGAACCTTTGGAGAGGTTGGGGTAGCATTCGGTTTATTCATGGCCGGGGTGAGTAGCTCGTGTTATTTCTTCAGTGTAGTTGCGGGGTTAAATTTCCAGTCAGTTCTCGGGTCATGTTGTCATACCCTCGCTGGCTCGCGACATGACAGACCCCTCTCAATTTGACCATATGGCCAACCGGGCATTTGTAAGTCAATTAAATCTCGTGGGGAAAATGTGCGATTGAATTGCCTTCATAGTTCGTTGCAACGTTGATTTACACCATTATCGGGTACGCAGGGTATCTTATGTTTGGCAATTCGGTAAGCGATGAGGTGCGGTTGCATTTTTCGGTTCCATAATGCACTAGCTTACCCAAGCATCACAGATAAGCAAGGATTTACTCGCCACACCTGGCTATAGTTCGACGCTAAACCAACTAGTGATGTGGTTGCTTGTCATTACTCCTTTGTAAGAAATGGTCCATTGCATCTCATAATCTCGTCGCCTAAACATCTGCCGTCAGATCGAAGTTTGCTTTGAGCACCAGGCCAGTACGTGTTGCGTTGTTAATACTTGTTGTTTGGGCTGCTGATCATTCAGTGTAGTTGAACATCATTTTAGAAAGTATGCTAGGTTTGGAAATCGCTTCTTCACCAGAGAACCAACAGAAATTAACAAAACGATTTCTCGTGGCTCTTGAGCGTATCATGGTTCCGGTCATGTCGATCCTGGTTTCAATCCTTATTCCGCAGTTCAGTTCCCTGATGGCGTTCCTTGGTTCATTCTCTGCTTTTGTCATCTGCGTCATTGGTCCGATTTCCGCGAAAATTGCGATGACCGGGCGGTGTCAATGGTACGATGGAGTTCTACTGGGCGTTTCCACTTTGATGGCAGTGTGGGGCACATTCTCCGCGTTTTGGACAGCGTGAGGATTATGGCTCGTACACGATTGCAATTGAAGGATGCAATTGAAGACGGAGGATGGACGGACTCAGAAGTAGATGATATTAAGACGATAGAATTAAACATGCTGACGTAGAGGCCAACCAACTCGATCACATGCAATTTTGACGAGGTGCACGAGACACCCCAGAGATGTAACACAACTATTTTGCTTGCACAGAGTGCGCGATAACCTTTGACAATTCTATAAGACAGGTAAGATGATGCATTTGGGGAGACGAAAAGCCACTCACGGGGTAACTTTACATTTTCACGAATAATAACGGATTCTATCTGGTTGTCCGGATTGGGGGGGATCGATACAACTTGTCCATCGATGGTCCATCCCTGCTTCGAGACCCAGGCTTCAAGCTCGGGCCCTGCTAGATCAACATATGGCCCAAGTCGGTCCAATCCTATGCGCGTGAAAGTAGCCTTGACGGCGCGTGCGGCGACCTCTCGAATAGCATCCTCGAAACCTATACATTCGATCGTGTAATTTTCTCTCAAGGATTCGAGCTCTTCAGACCTGTAGAAAGTCCAGAACGCTGGGAAGCGACACTGATGGAGGAGATCATGGAGGTTCGTGAGCACTGGGAGAAGAGTCGGGAGAGGATCAAGTTCATCAGTGTTGGCGTTGGGTAGTCTGTCATCTAGGAGGGATATACAGAGGTTGAAATCCGGGAGAGGCTCGGCGGTTAGGGCTTTTAAAAGGATGTTGACGACCACATCTGGGTTGTATAGGTCAGGGTTAAATTGGTACCTTGTAAGAAGTTAGTCTCGAGGACGTGTTTCGCGAAAATAAACGTACAGTTTCAGGATGGCGAGATTGGCAAGGCAGTCGTACTCCTCGCTCCTGATCTGATGGTAGAGGTAGTCCTCCAAAATTCCGACATTGGATGGGTTATATCGATCTAAAATCGACTGCGTCTCTCAGATTCCTGGGACTTTGGTGAAACGACATACCGACGCCTGATACAAGGTTTTCGATCAGCTCTGTCCGTGTGGAAGGTGTCAGCCATTCCGCTGTTGCTGAAGCCATCTCGAGTTTTTCACGTAGTCAAAAAGCTAGACGCGGCAGATCGAATGGTAATGCGGTGCATGACCCTAAAATTTCAAAACCGCTCGCACTTACATACGTAGCACAATCTGCTTTCAACAATTTCACGAGCAAAAAAACACTGTTTTCCGCTGTTCAAGGTGTCACTCTGACCACTTCAACGTTCTTACTCATCAGGTATCTCTATTCAGAAAGACCATGAATGTCGACGGCGAACCTCGGGCACCATCAGTCAACTCAGCATGCGAAGACAGCATCGAGTTGCGCAAGCAACCTGATACCATATTCGTAGACCACCTTCCAGAAAATGGGCGCTCTCCATCAGCAGTTGCATCTGGACCAGCTGTAACTATAGAACAAGCGGTCTCGCGATTGGGACCAAACTATCATGCAAAGTTTATCCTAAGCGGACATACGATGTCGATATCTGCCCTGAAATTCAGCGCAGATGGTAGCCTACTCGCGTCTTCTGGTGCATTTACTACGTCCATCCAAATTGAGTTGTCTGACGGTATTCTCTATCGAAGCAAGCCGCCGACAAGCTAGTCAAAATTTGGGACGCATATGCTGGCGAAATTCTTAAAACATATGAAGGCCATCATGAGGGCGTCAACGACGTTGCATGGTCGCCCGATGGAGACTTCCTTGCATCTGCGTCGGACGACAAATCGATCATTCTTTGGGACATGGAACGGGTAAAGTCTTGCAGTGTTCTAGCTTGGTCGGGTGCTTATTCTAATGCGTCAGGGAGATCTTGCCAAAATACTCCAAGGTCATACTAACCTCGTATTCTGCGTGAACTTTAACCCGAGATCAAACCTTTTGGTCTCCGGTGGGTACGACGAAACGGTACGCGTCTGGGATGTGGCAAGAGGTCGGTGTTCCTCTACCAAAAGAGGGTGGGTTGACACGTCTAATGTGTGTTAGGGAGGTCTCTGAAGGTCTTACCTGCGCATTCCGACCCGGTGACAGCTGTTGGCTTCAATCACGACGGCACTCTCATAGTATCATGTGCCATGGATGGGCTAATGTGAGTGTCACGTGTGTATGATACGGACAGAGAGCGTGATAGCGTCCTAGCCGAATATGGGACTCGGAGTCGGGACAATGCCTCAAGACATTGGTAGACGATGATAATCCGATATGGTCCGCGTAGTCCATTCATTGCCAGATTGTCGGCCCCTGATCCTCGCTGCAGTTCTCACGTGAAGTTCTCGCCCAACTCAAAATTCATCCTGGCAGCTACACAGGATTCCACCATTCGACTCTGGAACTTCCAGAATTCACGCTGTGTGAAGACATACACAGGGCATACCAACCGCACATACTGTCTCTTCACATGTTTCATCACTACCAACGGCCATTATGTGGTGAGCGGCAGCGAGGATGCCAAGGTTTACGTTTGGGATTTGCAGAGCCGCGAGGTTGTGCAAGTCCTCGAAGGGCACAGGGGTAAGTGAGACTGGATCTTAAACTGGACTGTCTGATATCATGTGGTCAGACGCGGTGCTGGCCGTGGCTGTGGGTATTTCGGTGTCGTGTCTGTTGTCGCTTGCTAATAGCTGCGGAGTAGACCCACCCTAAGAAGGCTATCATCGCCTCTGCCTCGATGGAGAAAGATTTGACGATAAGGCTATGGTATGACGAGTGACGCTGTGCCGTATCTAAGTACACCGTTGTATGACATGGAATGTGCGAGGCCGTTCTACAGCTGGCATGACTCAGCAACCTTATCCAGTTCAAACTCCACCGTGCCCAGCTCTTATATAAACCCCCCGCAGAGAGACAGCACACTCACGAGTCCCTTCTTCCATACCACATCGCTCGCCTTTGTGCAGAATGCAGATATTTGTCAAGACCCTGACCGGAAAGACCATCACCCTCGAGGTCGAGTCCTCCGACACCATCGACAACGTCAAGACCAAGATCCAGGACAAAGAGGGGCAAGTCCCATGACATTCGCCCTTGCACTCCTCATCTCACATCCTACAGCATCCCTCCTGACCAGCAGCGCCTGATCTTTGCCGGAAAGCAGCTTGAGGATGGTCGCACCCTTTCTGACTACAACATCCAGAAGGAGTCCACCCTTCACCTCGTACTCCGTCTCCGTGGTGGAATGCAAATATTCGTAAAGACTTTGACGGGCAAGACGATCACCTTGGAGGTCGAATCTTCGGACACTATCGACAATGTCAAGACCAAGATTCAGGACAAGGAGGGTATTCCTCCTGACCAGCAACGTCTTATTTTTGCTGGGAAACAGCTGGAAGACGGTCGCACACTCTCTGACTACAACATCCAGAAGGAGTCCACCCTTCACCTCGGTATGTTTACCATCTGCATTTTTCATCTCTCCTCTAATTTATCCTCTAACCTTTCGCAGTTCTTCGTCTCCGTGGTGGGATGCAGATCTTCGTAAAGACCCTCACTGGCAAAACCATCACGCTGGAAGTGGAGTCATCTGATACCATCGATAACGTGAAGGCGAAGATTCAGGACAAGGAGGGGATCCCCCCCGACCAGCAGCGTCTCATTTTTGCTGGAAAGCAACTAGAGGATGGTCGCACTCTTTCTGATTACAATATTCAGAAGGAGTCGACGCTTCACTTGGTGCTTCGTCTGCGCGGTGGTATGCAAATCTTTGTCAAGACTCTCACTGGCAAGACCATCACGTTGGAAGTGGAGTCATCCGACACGATTGACAATGTAAAGACAAAGATTCAGGACAAGGAAGGCATCCCCCCGGACCAACAACGCCTCATCTTCGCTGGCAAGCAACTTGAGGACGGTCGTACCCTTTCCGATTACAACATTCAGAAGGAGAGTACGTTACATCTTGGTAAGTCGCCCCGATTTCTCCGGAAATCTAGTAATGACGATTGTCCCTTCCAGTCCTCCGTCTACGTGGTGGATGTTGAGCATGTTGTGAATTGGCGTATTTCAGTGTACTGTAGTTTGTGTCGTTGAGCGCAGGATGCGGTTGCAATATTTGATATGATGCATGTTATACTTGGTTGAATAAGCGATCTACGTAGGTACAAGACTAATTTGAGGATGAATTTAAGAGACATGGTCGTTTACGGTTTCGCCAACACTTCGATGTGTCCTACGTCTCTTGCGCTTTCGCGCTAGAGGGATTATCGTATCCCCCTCAACTTCAGAACTCTTCCTTTTTTGTTTCACGACTGAATCAACCTCATCGTTCGTACGGGGATTAGAAATAGGTTGTCTTCTACGAGGTACTGCTTTTTTCTTCATGCTGAGAGGGTTTGGACCCTTTGGAGTCCTCCTTCTGCGGGGAGGTTCAACTGGGGTGTCAGCTCTGATGGAAGCCAGCTCTGCAACACTGGGTTGAAACGCCATCTCTTCATTCTAGGCCCCGACAATCAGTAGACGTGTGACCAGATCTCAGTGGATGACATGCCTGTTGTTTGGCTTTCAACGTTACATCGCTCGGGGGTTCTAAAATCATCACTGCACGATTGATGTGGACGATCGGCACTGCCGGTGCCAACCGGAGTTTGGCGCGAAGCGTTTGCGACTGGGTCGCTATAACATAGCGATGCTTGTTAGAGTCACCTACAGAGGCGTCAAGACTACATGCATCTATTGAAAATGAGAGAGACTTTCCGACTACGCTTGCGATGCATTCTTCTCCAAGTATGGCTTCTCTGTGGTTACATTTTCTACGTTCGAACGATTTTGCGAGATCAACCGCTACCTGCTGGGACATTCCCTGCAGATACAGTTCTTGAATGCAACATTGCGTGATCACTGGGTGACAGACTAGTCAGGTCATCCGGGGCCAGTGGCGACAAGTTCCGTACTAGGCTTGACGGTTCCCTGGAGCACAACGCCCAATTGATGTTGCAGGTCTATCTTGGCCGCCACAGCCAACCTGCACATTTCGGAGTCAACTAGGTATATATGAGCTCGGATTGGATCGGCGGGAGGCAGACATACCAAGGACTTGGTAAGGCTGCCGAAACCCAAATGATAGGGAGTACAGTGACATGAGCTTCCTATACGTTTTCGCCCTCCTTTGCCGCATGATGGGCAATTTGGTCAGGCGTTCAGTTGGAAACTGCCGGGAGAGCCAGTGCAGGTGGTTGTTTAGTCCTGTTGTGCGGGAGCTTCACTACACTTTCCGAAACCAGCGTCACCATGAAACTGAAGTTGTTGGGTATACTAGTGACTCTGTTCAGGTGAGTGGAGCGTTGTTAGTCTGCGAGCGAGCGAGGGTCGGCTGACCAGACTCAGCGCCTGTCTTTGCCTCGACCTCGTTGGACACGTGCAATGGAATGACTTGTGTCCAAGTGGGTTTGGGTTTCAACCCCACCGTAATCGCTGACAAGGAGCTCAGATTATAGAGCGCTTGGTCCTGCCAAAGTCATCCTTAACGCAGGCAGATACTCTGGTCGCGTAACACAGCAAGGAAACTTCTCCATGTATGTATACCTCCGAGCGTCATTGGTTAGCAGCTGAATTTTGTCATGCAAGACCAGATGTGGATCCGGGCACGTATGTTCTCTCGGTCACATCACACGACTATGTGTTCGATCAAGTATGCTAGTTGGCTTTCTCTTTCATTCGCCCCCACTGATCCTCAGACGGTTAGTTCCGCGTGGATGTGTTGGACTCTACTAGCCCACCACACGTTAGGTCCCACATGCTCGGAACGCCGCTGATATCTGCTACATCCGTTTCTTTACTATATCCGATTGTTTTGACGCCTCGACACAAGAACAATTACTTCAAGCCTCGCGAATCATTCAATTTGTTGGGCATGTTCCAAAACCCGATGATGATGATAATGGTGTTGACAGGAGCGATGATGCTTGGAACACCGTACATCATGGTAAGTCTGCTACTTCCAACTGATGTATCCTGCTCATGGATTGAGCCAGAAAAACCTGGACCCGCAAACATTGGAGGAGCTCAAAAACCAGCAAGGAAAGATTGCAAACATTCAGAACTCCCTACAGAGCGGGAATGTCAAGTCTGGGTATGTCTACGACATGATTGCGAAGGAATATGCTTATATCGAGCTAGGCTGTCGGCCCTACTGGCTGCTGAAGAGGAATCCAAAGCATCCTTGGCGAACGAAAGGTCTCCGGGGAATGGGGCAACGATACAGCAACGAAAAGGTGGAAGAGGCAGTAGACGGCGATGATGTAGAATAAGGTATCCCAGAACACTTGGCAAGCTGCGTTCTGGTATAGAACTAGACAACTAGACCATGGTCAGAAAGGGGAGTTGGGCAGGGGATTTGATTCGGGGATGTCGTCTCGAGTGTCGGGGTACTCCAATATGCGATGAAGGTCAGCGTTCCTGTATATCGATGAGCCAGGACGGATGAATGTGAACCCCTCCACGCACCTTTGTTTGAATCGAGCAAGAATAGCGTGAGGATTCTGTAAGTGAGCTTGGGATGATTCCACGCTACTACTAGGCCTGTGGGGCAATTGAGGAGGTACCAAGGTACCATGGACTGTCTGGCCTACTGATCATCGCAAGTCGATGTCACTTCTAGAACATACATGTTGTCATTCTTGCTGGCATCTTCGCCCGCGCGAGCCCCTGGTGCAGGCAAAACTTTGACGCCAGATAGAGCGAGTTGGCTAGAAGTGCTGCTGATGGCTGGCTTAGTTGCGTTGGCGGGATCATAGTTGAACACCAGCACATGTTCGTCGGGGAACCGGGGAAGTAGCGACAGAGGAGAGTCGTCGGCGTAACGATATTCTATGTCGGCGTGGATGAGCGCACTACTTTGACCGGTCGAATTGTGCTGAAGAGACGAGTGGGCGACGAGAATGTAGTATGGTGGTTCAGACATGTTGGAACGTGGACGGGAACTGCTCCAATCTCAGCACACGGATGTATCGCTCATGTTCAAGAGTGCTCTTCTGGATTTCAGAGGCCTGTTATGCCCTGATAACCCTCGTCGTAGCCTGCTTTCTCGCCATTTCTTGCTTCGCGCTCCTTGAACAAGCAGTCCGAACTGCACCTCATACCTGGACGAACAACTGGGACACCGTCACCATAGGCGCGACATACTGCCTGGTGGTCAGTGTGTGCTTTCCTCCGATGGTGGTGGTCCCTGACACCCCAGTAGCTTCTTCTCAGTATCGCATTTTGCACGAAGCGTCGCATCGCAGTCCGGAGGAGACTGCAGCGAATATCGAAGACGCATAGTGGAATCAACAAAAATGATCTCCCAAAGGCACGTCCACGCCCACGTCCGCGTCTCGTATACTTCATATATCCATCCAGGCAGTCCACGAGTATGTTTCCCAAGAGTTTGCGCGTTCCTGCTTGATCTCTTACGAGTGTCAACCGCGGGAGACGACGCATCCCGGCTGGGGTATACCCGGCACTGAGCATGGCGGCACCCGCTTTCGACGAAGCCTGCTTGATACCATCGCTGATGTTGGTCGGTATTCTGTGCTTGTCAAAAGCGAGTCGGCTTTCTGACTGACGTGCAGATGCCCGAGCACATCTCGTTATACCTAACCTCCCTCCTCTGAAGCCTCATTCACGCATGATACATCATTTTCGATTCATTATCCCTCTTTTACCCAAGGATGATGAGGGATTAACCTCCTTGCATTATTACGATTCTGCCATACAGCTTGCTCGTACCTCAACCAGGGAACCTACTGAGGACGAGTTTACACTTGGACTGCGAGCTGCTGATGAGATCCGAAGGATGTACGGCTTTCTTTTTGTCGATGATGTGAACTCATTGGATCTGGTCCAGCTTGAACGAATGTCGCATCGAGATGCTCGAGGAGTCCAGAACACAGCTGAACGTGTCTCCCCAGACAACGGTCAAGTCGTAACTCCCTTTGGCATTTACACAAACCCGTTTACACTCGGTAATTACTCGCGCCCTCGTCTAATGTAAGCCTTCAGCGTATACCTCTTGCCAACTCTGTCTGGAGTTCCATGCACCCCAATAAGCAGAGATCTTTGGGTGAAGCTCAATTCCAAAACCTTTCTCTAAGGCTCGAACGCCATCCTGCTCGTTGCCACCCCCAGCGACGAAGACAACTCGAGCGAGCCACGCGGCAAGATGGAAGTCGTCTTCGCTCGGGTTATCGCCACCAAAGAACGTCGTGTCAGGCAGCAATCCCGCAAGTTCCTCTGAGATGAACTGCTTCAGATTGTTCCAATGGGACTTGGACTGCTGGAAGAACGCCTGTTTGTCATGCTCGGATGCAGTTCCTTGATAAATCGAGTGAAGAAATCCGTTGCTAGCGAGCTTCGAGTCATAGATTGCCTTGTGCTGAGCAGCGTTTGGCTGGGAAGAGTGGCGCCCGAGTGCGTCTTGTCCTGGGGGCCATGCGTCGGTTGTATGCAAGTACTAGATGATGCGACTCACGATTTCGAATAAAGTCCGCTGCAAAGGTTGCTGCCTTTTGCTGGAGTTCTTGGTCGGAACGCTGAAAACAGGTGAATTATCTCTGGGCGCTCAGTTGACCGATCCCTTACAGCAAGAAGTATAGGAAAGTTTGGATCATACTTGTCCTCGTGAATCTTTGCGGTGAACGATGTTTTGGGCTTTACTGGCTTTGGGGCGTGCTTTACGAGATAGGATGTCACCTCTTCAGTGCTGGTGTAGCTGTGACTACCGACGGACATTGTGGGCAATGTACCCTTTGGGTTCTTGGTCTGTTGTCATCGTTTGCATGCATGTGGGAGGGACATCAACGCACGGTATTCAAGAATGGAGGTGCAAAGTTTTCCCCCTGTCTGAGGTTGATGACCTTGCTTTCGATGTCATCTGGAGCGTACCCGAGTTCGCGACTACCTCGAGAACATTGATATTTTCTTCGTGATTTAGCGCAGATAGCTCACATTGCAAGCTCGGGCACCGAGGCCCAAACGGAGTGCGAGTAGGTAAACAAGACCGGTTTCGACATTGTGGTCGGAGGTGGAGTTGGGTCGGTCGAGAATCTGTACTTGGTAACTCGTGATGTCATTAGGAATGCCATTCTGTTAAAAACCATCTATTCGACCATTTCTATGCGACAGGTATCCAACAAAAAGCCCAACCAACCCGGAAACGCATCCAATCAGAACAAGAAAACCTGTGAATCATCGGTCAGTTGGTCAGCGCCACAACTACAGTGGACTTGCCTGGTCCTCGAGCTTGCTGACCGCGCGCGGGGCTGGGTAGCTGAGCTCCGCGAGATGTTTCCTGGGAAGCGGGAAAAGTAGTGAGAAGGTTGTAAGATGTACATGGGATGCACACATACTTCATTGCTGTCATCATTGGCGGTGGGCCTGTGGGATATCCATGTCAGTGGTTGAGTGGACGAGACGGGTTTTACGCACCACACATGAGAACTTTGATATCGCTGCTTGGACGGGGGATGTGTTTTTCGATCTGCTCCTTGGAGACGAAGCCGACGCCGCCGGTCCAGTTTTCCGGGGGGTTGTTGAGAACGTAGTAAACGGTGAAGCGGTGGGGGTATTTGGCAGCGAGGTCGTCGAGTTCCTTTTTGAGGAGAATGTCGTCAATGTTTACGTTGGCGTAGATGAGGGAGAGTTTTGTCCTGTCGGCAGGGTTCTTGAGCGCGGCTCTGATGATTTGGAGCATGGGGGTTATGCCGGTACCGCCGGCAATCAAGCCGATGCGACTTGATAGCGTGGGGGAATACTTGAACAAGCCCTTGGGACCGCGAACCTTGACATTGTCGCCGATTTTGAGGAAGGAAACGTATCGGGAAATGTTGCCCTTTTCATATGACTGTGCGGGGTTATGTGTGGTGAGCAGGGAGAAAGAGGGGGAAATACCTTGATCAAGAGGTCAAAGTGGCCGAGGTCGTCGTCGCTGCTTGTGGGGGTGTAGCTGCGGGTGATTTCCTTGCCGTTTATCTCGGCCGAAATGGAGATGTGCTGGCCAATGGGTAGACCGAGTACGTCGTCTGGACGAGGCAATGCAAAGCGGTAGCTGGAGGAGGAGGGTGAGCGCGATCGGGACGAGCGAGAAGAGGAAGAAACGGACATGGCAGTATTGGGAGAGACGATGGTTTTCTCCTTGAGGACGAATTGCTGGAATTCCTTTGGGTTGAGCACTGGGGCGCGTTCTGGACGGGAGGGGTGAGGAGGGGACGCGCGGGGGAGAAGAAAGACAGACTGGCAGCAAACTTGATATAGATGAACACGCTGCTGGCGACTGCGAGCGCCAAGGCAATGAGCTGGGTATAGGCGGTGTTGACGGGCATGGCAGGATGTTCGTTGTGGTCGAGGCCGATGAGGATGAGACGGGAGATGTCGTAGCCTGCTGCTGCGAGCTTTGCGGACACAAAGTACGCTGCAGCGACGAGCAAGGCAAAGGTGGAGAGGAAGGAGAGCAGGAACAGTCCCTGGAGCTGGTTCATGCCAAGATACGGTCCCAACAACCCCAAACACCCGCCTCTTCCTCCTCCTCCTCCTCCTCCTCCTCCTCCTCCCACCCCGACCCTCTGTATTTTTTTTTCTTTTCGTTCTCCTTCTCCCGGCGAGATTTGACATCCACGCTGGTCGTGGCATTCATATCCAATCGACGCGTATCATTATGGACCAGCGCATGTCCTCCAGACGTGGCCCCCCCACAGCCCTCCGCATTGTCCCTCCTGACCCGTCCTCCCTTATAGCCCTTCCCGGCTCCTCCTCCTCCTCCCCATCTCCCTCCCCTTCCCCCTCTCCCCGTCTGTCCCCCGCTCCTCCCTCCCTCCCACACAAACACCGCTCAATCCGAAACATGAAAAACCTCTCCATCAGCCTCACCTCTCCCAACTCCTCCCTCTCCCTCCACTCCCCCTCCGACCCCCCTCCCTCCGCCATCGATACAAACCCACCCCTCCGTCCACGTCGTCCGTCCGTCCTCTCTCTCCCAAATCCCTCCTTATCGTCTGCGATCCACAGACAAGACGAGGACGGCTCTCCCTCCATCCCCTATTCCACCGGCCCCATCCAGATCCTCCCCGGCATCTGGCTTGGCTCCGAAGACAATGCCCGCGACTGGCCCGCCCTCCACGACCGTGGCATCTCCGCCATTCTCAACGTTGCCAAGGAGGTCGTCTCCCCCTTCGACACCGCCCAACCGCAGCCCCTCCGCCCCTTTGCATCCGCCCCGGTCACCGTTTCCCATCCAAGGCCCTCTGCATCTACCTACTACCCTCCCCACCCCCCTTCCGGTCGTCCCGCCATGCACTATCTCAAGCTCAACTGGTCCCACGGTCAGCGCGATCTCGTCACAGACGGTTTTCCCACCGCCATGGCCTTCATCGATACTGCCCTTCAACGCAACCAGGGCGTCCTCATCCAGTACGTGCCCGTCTCCCCCCACACGCCCCTTTCTCACTCCTATCCCAGTTGCCAATGTGGTGTATCTCGCTCGGCGACCTTGACGATCGCCCTCGTCATGCGTGCAGCCGCAACACGCTCACCCAACGTCCCTTCCGACGTCTGGCAGCTCAAAGGTATGCAGGCTGCATACTCCTTTGTCAAGGACAAGAGCAGACATGTGGGTCCCAACATGTCGTAAGCACACATGCTTTCTTCATTTTCCTTCCCCTTTTTCATTTTCCTTCCCTTCATAGCCTCATTTACCAATTGCTTGATTACGAGAAGGCCCTCCAGGGTGGCCGTACTTCTCCTGTATCATCAGATCACACCTCATCCGCCAGTGAAGAGGACAAGGAGTGGGGTCGTCGCCGGAATGCATTCGCTCAAGAAGAGGGTGAAATCGATGCCGTACAACAGGAGGCAAAAGCGCTCGACCGTGCCATGGAGGAACGTGTCATCGCCCGCAGACCGTCCGCTTCCTCTCTCAACTCGGGACTGGGCATGGGTTCTTTACGGAGGAGTAGATACGGTCGAAAGCGTACCGGTTCCATCGCCAGTATACGTACCGTTGGCAGCGTATTGAGCGAGGACCTCGTCGAGGCCGATGAAGAACCCGAGCTTTTAGGTGTCGGCGGTGCTTTCGACGATGCTCTCGAACTGCGCCGAAGCCCATCCTTGTCTAGTGAATCCCCCGGTTCCCCCAGCGAGGCCAATGCCCAAACGACCTACTCCCTCAAACCTCATGGTATTGGTTCGTATGTACACCTTTCTGCGCCACCTTCTGCGCTGGTCACCAAGCTCACCTTCAACGTGTCGCGGCCCCCTGCCAACCTCAATTTCAAAATTGCTCCTGGAAAGGGAAAACGACGACCTCCTCCACTAGGGACACTCCCTCCCGTTCCACCTTCTCCCGTCACTCCGATTGCTGTGCAAGAAAGCAAACTGTCGCCTCGACGTCGGAAACACTTGTCACGAAAGCAGGCGCCACCGCCGCTCAAACTCCAAGGTGAACCCAGCAGCATCGCGTTCCCCACCAACATTCCACCTTCAAAATATCCCGTCTCTGCGCTACCCTCACAGACGTTGTTCGTTTTCCCTCCCTCTCCGACAGTCAGAGCAGCGACTGCCATGCGTACACCCGCTACCATGACCGTCACGTCCAATGTGGATAAAAATACTTATCCGTTTCCATCGCAAGCTACGCCCCGTGTGGCAACCTCGCGCTCTCATGGTCGTACACGATCGTTTATTGGGCTAGGCACTTCGGTGGCACCTACCACCGCTTACTCGCGTGTTGATGCACGAGGTTGGGTTGGGCTGGAGTAAACTGGCTCCAGCCATAGATGCGCGTCGGCAGTGGCCATGCCATAAGTCATGTCAACACGGCGTGCAACCTCACGGGAGTTGTGCGGCTGTTTATGCCTCATCACCCCTGTACTATGCAAGTATTTCTCATACTCCTATTCCATGTTGTGCTTTGTTGTCTTGGACTGGCCTTTGGCTCTTGTTCTCTTTCTCATTTCCTTAATCTGAACTTTGATGCCTCAACATTCATGTCCTGTAACAATAGTACTACACTCTGTCGCCGCAACCTGTGTGAGTATAACGTACTCGCATTGTTCTTTGTTTTCTGATACAGACTCGACTATGCATTATCCGAAAAGCTTGCCCACACTGTTCTTCATAGCACTGGTGAAGAGTTGCCCACCAAGCCCTCCCATTCCCATGGTCCAACTTGAGCCCGCAACACTATTTGCCCATCGTTGCTTTGCATCTCTGTCGCTGGATGGCATTGCTGTGAGTCGGAACACGGGATTCATGCGTGATCGGTACTCACGCGTATGTGAAGCCCACGGCATTGGTGACATTAAACACCAACGCAAGGATCACGATCGGTACGAAACTGACCAATGGTGAGCGCTGATCGGAAAAGGCCGGCGTGCGCGGTCACTCACGCAAGATTGAACCTGACGATGGATATCACCAACAAGAGCATCCAAAAAGCTGGGAAGGCGTAAAGAGCGATCTGACGGGGCAATCATGTATTTCCGATCATCTCTTGATAGCTTTCAAAGGGACGCACCCAGAACATTCTGTGATAGCGGGTCCATTCAATATGAAGAGATGCGACAGCTGATGGCATCACCCACCTGGAGTCCACCGGGTTTGCTGGACGGGATGGCTAACATGAGTTAGACGGGGAAGCCATGATGTTGCGGCAACTTACGTCTCTACTCTCGAATACCCAGTAGCTTTCCCCGTCTTCGTCGACCTGGATGACGCCTGTTAGTTGATCCAGTGGGAATGCACGACAACGCACTTGGTTCCAGAATCGCAATCCGACTAGCGTGCGGCCGGCGACATTCTTGAGGGTTTATTGGTTGTTACGCAGAATACGTTGGAAGGAGGATGCATACCCTACAGTTCCAGAAATCCATCGCGAGCAACACGACTACGGTGACCGTCTAGGCCAAAGGACGTTGTATGAGATGGGTTGGAAAGGGAATGGAGGATGCGCGTACGGAGAGTACATAGTTGTTGGTGAACAGTCCACAGAGGATGTAAACGGCGATGGCAGCGACACGAAAGACGTACAAGCAGAACAGTGCGGTCGGGTGTGCAGACTAGAGTGGGGTCAGGATCACAAACGAAAGAGGATGGTGCGTCGACCTGTCTCAATATACCAGCGATACCTATGGCGGTGTCAGTCGGGGACGAGGGCAATGACAGAGCGCTTACCCGACTCTGCGTCGTCTGGGGTCGTGGCGAGGGGTGGTCTGTGGGCATTGAAAGGGGCGTTTTCAAGGGAGGGGACGTCGGGCTCGATGGTGTCCAAGAGGGGCTCGCGAGTGGCCATGTGGAAGGCGGGATGAAGTCTTGTTCGGCTAACCAAATAACGTTGTTGTTTCTGTTGACCGTCTTTGTCACTTTGAACGCGACGAACACGACGAGGACGAGCTCCTTTCTTTCTTTCTCTTTCTTTTCCCCATCACGCTCGTTTATCCTCATCTATGTTTCACTTTTCGACAGATCGTCTTGCTGGCCTCGACACCATGATCTTGAAGATCACCACCCCCCCAAAAGTACCTACGCTCATCCCTAATCACACCCTCCGCCATGACACGTACATCCCCGTCAGGAAGCTCAGGAAGCAAAAACCACACCGGGAAACACGTCCCCCCTTGGTCGACAAGACCGCTTCGAATAATCTCGTATGTAATTCAGCTGCACCATCCCCCCCGCCCCTTCATCTCCCCT
>QFEL01000281.1:0-10158 GCA_003316195.1 Neoboletus brunneissimus | reverse complement strand
GCTTCTGCGTGCATCCATGGGAATGGAGTGAATCCCAAAAATATGAGATGGCGTGTCCGTTCCATGGACTTAATAATACATAGATGGGGAGCTCGTATTATCTGCGCGTACGAGGTGGAGCCACTCTTCAGAGAGTTTCTCCCAGTCGATCCCTCCCTCGTTTATGATTCTATCAACGTTCATTTCTTCCTATTGACAAACAGTCAGTAACGATGAGAAAAAAAGTGGATCGTCCCTCGACGCGCCTTACTCCTGGCCGAGCGCGTGGTTCTCTACTCGCTCGTACGCAAAGGAACCAAACTCCCCTCGACCGATCATGTACAGTGCCGGGACTTGAAAGGGAGGGAGATATCATAATCAATTCAACCCCCCGAGACGGGACAGATCACGGCAACCTCTTCTCCGCCACGCAGAAACACCGAGTCGACCCCCGACTCGGGTACCATTTCCGCATTCACGCTCCACTGACTGATCTCGAGGATTTTGTCTAGGCCTGTGTTTGGGTGTAGGGAGACGAGAAGGGGGGCGAGAGATGCGAGTGGGAATAAATTGGGGTTGGGTTCGGGTTCAGGTGTCGAGTCAGAGGGGGTGGTGGGGAGGGTGATGGTCTGTTCAAAGAGACCTGTAGATGTGGACGCGGCTGCGAAGTAGAGGACGGTGATGTTGGGACTCATTCGGTGGTGGGGTGGGGTAAACGGCTGCGTGTGATCGATCAGATCAAGTCAAGCCTCGCGTGCATGTCGTCCAGCACAGCCTCGCGCGTGCACAAGCGCTAACTGGTCCTACAGTTCTGCCAGTCGCATTCTTGAAACCCCGAAAACGAGATTAACCTCTGGCAATCGACTAGGCTCTCAGTACCCCCATTTGGATCTATACCTTGTTTCACTGGCTGGACTTTGAGCGTCCTTCCATGTCGAGGGTCATTTGGTAAGGTTCGGAAAGCTGTGTCCGCAGTACGAGTTGACGCGGAAGCCAAGTCTTGCCGAGAAATCGTCATCCTCCTGACAACATTTAAGAACGCCAGGCTTGTTGCCATCCCCCTCGCAAGGACCACCTCAGAAGATCGTAGAGCAGCTGTGACAGGTTCGTTCTTGGTCATTATCCGACCGCTACGATTGTCCGGCCTGACATATCCCCGTGTGCGTTGACAGATCAATGATGGCGAGTTCGCCCCATGTCATCCTCTTGGGGGTACCGAAGAAATCCAATCAACCAAGCCTTTCTGGGTTCTGCCAGAAACTAGAGACATTCCTCAGATACAGCAAAATCTCATATGAGCTTCGTGACACTTATCCCTTCAAAGCGCCAAAAGGCAAGGTCCCCTATGCGGAGATAATCCACGACGACCAGACAGTCATAATTCCCGATTCACATTTCATCATTCTGTACCTGGTGGAAAAAGGCCTCATCAAAGATCCTGACGAGCTGGCAGGCCTGACGGCGGGTCAGAGAGCCGAGTCAAGGGCATTCCAAGCGTACGTCGAGGAGCTGTTGTATCCCGCCATCGTGTACGATCGATGGTACATTGATGCAAACTACGCGGTCACGACACAGGAGGCGTTTGGCGACTTGCCGTGGCCCTTGAGGTCGTTCATGGCATGGTTTATTAGACGGAGGACCACTGGCGTGTTGTACTCTGCCGGGATAGGGCGTCATTCACCGGAGGAGGTGCAGCGTTTGCAAAAGGAAGCGTTCGAAGCACTCGAGGCCAAGTATGCCGAGCACAAGTATCTTCACGGTGGGGAGCTTCCATCCCGCATTGACTTGACGGTGTATGCCTTCCTCGCCAACATTTTGACGACGGATGCGAACCCGTATTTTACGCGTCTGGTTTTGGGAAGCACGGTATTGAGATCGTTTGTGAGAGAAATGACGAGCTCGTTGTTTCCGGAGTACGAAGACTTGGTAGCAAAGGTTCAGCTTTCCGAGTCGTAGGTCCGATGGATAGCAACCGGTTACTTTGGTAATAATACCTTGACAATCATGTTAGCATTACTACATAATGAAAATATGTTGGTTGATGCCAAATCGCCCCATCGCAACGCCCGCTCCACCTACTTTTCCTCCCTTCTTCCGTCAACTCTGAGTCGCTCTGAGTCGCTCACAACGGCCTCTTCGTCGCCCAACACGACGTCGTCGACTGGCAGCGTCGTTTGTGTGTTCTCTTTCGTTCTTTCAGACCCAGTACGGGCCGATTACCGTGAGTGAATGTCTTGTCGAAGCCCTCTACCGGTTACGGGATCAGAAGGAAGCGAGCAGCAACTAAAGTCCGCTCCCAGTGTCACATCTCCCGTTTTGCTCCTCCCCAGCTTTCAATCCCTCCAGAGCTGTCCTTGCGGCTCCGATCCCTTCTGCGAGGGGAACCTTTGCAACCCACTCTTTTCGAGTTCACTCATTTCAACCTCCCCTCCTCTCCACTCCCTCCGCGTCTCGCGGCATCGCGTTTCATGTCGCACCACATACACAAGCTACTGCATAAGCGCAGTGGCTATCTAGTTCCAGCTTCTGGCTCTATCGTCGAAAGCGTTCCTACTCCCACAGCGTCCTCGTTGGCACAAAACTCGGCAGCAGTCCCCGACCCCAATTCAACTCCGGGAGGCATCCCTCTCGTGAGTACCTCTCTCCTCGGTGATGGGTTTACTGCTGCGGCCCAGTCATCTACACCCACCGCCACTGCCAGCACCTCTGCCTCGTCCGGTAATCAAATCTCGCTAGGAGCAGTGATCGGAGCCTGCATTGCTGCACTCGTTGCCCTCCTTCTCGCAGTAGCACTCGCCCTTTACTGTTCCAGACGTCAGAAACAAATCCCTACATATTGCAAGTCCCGTAACGTCGCGAATAACGCTTCGCGGAGGCGTTCTCATTTGGAAGCTTGGAAACGGATGGATGACGATGGAGATCGATGGGAGGGTCGGGAGCGGCAGGAGCGGTCTGTGAAGCAACGTCCTCCATCTGGGTCACTCGGCGCCATGTTCCACCGCACTATCAGCAATGTCTCGGGGGAGAAATCGTCCATGGGACACAATCGAGAGTCAATCGGGACCATGCAACATTTTGCAAAGTACCACCCTGGCTTGGCTGCCGAGATGGCGGCACAAGGCGCCGATACAGGTGTGGACGAGAAAATTGCTAAGCCCCCACCGGTTCTGCATCTCATGGGTCGTGGTTTGGACATGACACCTCCCATTTCTTGGGGCGGGGAAACCGTTGGTGGAGACTCATCGATAGGCCTGTCCAACCCGATGGCACCCTACATGATGGCGACGGAAAAATCGACACCACCTGCCACGATCTCTTCTCTGCACCATTGGGAAAAAGCAGAGGTGGTGCACGTCAGTCAAGTTGACTCGGACTTTTCCGAGGTTGGAGAGCTTCGGAATCCCTTCGCAGACAATGCGAGCTCTGTCAAGAGCAGCGGTTCGAGAGGTCAAAATCCTTTCTTCAGTGCCCGAGACCACCACGTCAGGCGCACGTTACTTCCTGATCCACAGAAAAATCCTTTTGCCGATACACACTCTACACGCGATTCGTCTTCTGCTATTCGATCCTTGATTGCTGCCCTCGAAGAGCCGCACAGACTGAGTAGTGACGACAGAATCGTTTCTGTTCAATCATCCGTCTACTCCCGTGCGACCGGAGATGATGGCGACTCTGCTGTCAGCGTCACGGCCTTCCCCTACCCCCCGACCCAGCTCAATCTTCGTTAGAACACCCTCCGTACCGTCAACAGAAAGTAACTTTATATCATATCGGCACCTTGTACGCTTTCTTGATGTTTTTGTGTACGTATCTTTTTTTTATCACGTTTCTTGTCACTATTCGACGTTGCTTTGATCCTCTTGCCATGCGGCATGCCATGATCTAGTACTGGCTTACCTACTCTTCCTCCGCTGTCACTCTTTCATGGCATATAACGCTGCTCTTGATATCTCGCTATCTATATAATTGTGTGCACTACCACTACTCTCGTTCTCGTCGGTCATCGAATACATCCACGTTGATCAATGCTGCAACTCGATCTGTCCTTGAGATTGTTTGATGTGGCTGCGCCACTTGCAGCGAACCGCGCGCGACGAATGCAAGTGGGGGCTCGCCCATCCAAGTAGGTACGTTTTCTCTTCTTCCCATTCGTGATTCCTCGCAGATGGGGCTGTTTGAATTCCGCTCCAAGGAATTTGATACGCTTTCGTCGGTATCACGTTCGATAGCAACTAACAGGAAAAAAGATAAAAGGCTGTATTCGTGATTTTTGTGACATCAAATATGAACGAGGCGTTGATCATCGCGATACACTTTGCGTTGCGTGTACCCATTGACGACAGCCGCACAGCCTAGCTATCGATCGAGTCCTTGTAACATCGAGGTACCCGTACCACCTGAATGTCGACGTCGCCCGGTAGAATCAGGGGCAGACTACCGGGGTATAGGGGCGACCTCCACGCGTTCGACGCCTGGCAAGGATCGTCGGGTTAGATGTCTAGATCTCCCAAGACGACAAGAGAACCAAAGAGTCACAAAGTTGGAGGCAATTCATTTACTTGGCGGACGGTCGTTCACACGAACCCTTTTTTTTTTCTAGGGGTGACGATGACATCACGCGCGTTCCCGCATGATCATTTGGTGTGTTTGAAAATGGGAGAATGAGCGCTGAACGTGAACATTCTTACNGTGGTCGTCGTATCTAATTGTTTTCGTCGCCTCGGCAGCTCCTTTACTCCGCTCGGTGCGTGTTTTGATTCTTGGGCGCAAACCATTTCGTCTTCGCGTTGTCTCCTGGCTTGGTCAGGCTGTCTGTTTCACTTTTGGCACCATTCTCGACACATCCTGTAAAAGGATCAAGAGAGGGGACTTGGTCCAAGCCCGGTTCGGCGGGAAGAAGGCGAGGTAGTAGCAGGGCGCATCTGACTGTTGGACCGATACAGGCAATTGAAAGTCCCGGATACCGTGCCGCATCATTGTCAGGACTCAGTCCGCAGCAGTCGATATAACATGGAGGCGGATCTGACAAGCTTTTTCTCCGTAACACAGTCGTCTAGATTTGGCCCCAGGGTTTGATTCGCCACTGCTACGCCACTTTTGCCCAGCCATCTGTTATCACGTTCGATAACAACTATCAGGATTGGCTGCACCGTCTGTGAGTTGGATTCTGCCGACATCATTAACACGGCACTGATATGTTGCCGGCTTGCACACATGATGGGAAACGTGCAGAGTGTGTGTACGTACGTGTCATTGACACAGCCCATTGAGCCCTAACATGTACCAAACCCCCTTAATGTCGCCCACGAAGAGTCGGCGGCAGAACCGGGGTATACGCTTCCACTAATGCCGGTTCATACGTGTTTCGGGCGTACCAATCTCCCGGATGACACAAGTCACATTGGAGGAAACGTCTACTTCTTGGACAGTTGATGGCCTGAACCTTTTCCATATGCGACATTACGTGCATCATTTTCCCCGCATGATAAAAGGAGGAGACTGGGTGGATCACACGAGGCGCCTTTTCTTCCTTTCTATCTGATCATTTTCATCCTCCCAGCCTTCCCTCCCCGCTTAGTGCGTATTTTGAACGCGTATATTCGTTTCATCTCGTCTCCTGACTTGGTCCGTTCTGGCCAGGTGCTGAAGCATTTGGGCTAATTCTTGACATCCATGGCGAAGCCACTTCTGCAGCTCCGACGCTCAGTCGTCAGAGCCATCTCAGATCCCAACGCGTTCAGGGCGAACATACCACAGGTAACACACCCCGTGATCCCCAATTGTGCATTGATAAATGCTGATGATCATCGCAAAGACACTGAATTTGACCAAGGCTTTCTCGCGATCCCCGACATCCGTCGGGATTGACGATCCCGAGTTAAATGAGCCGGATGAGGTGGTGGAAGATATCGCTCTCCAAGATGTGATCGCTCAGAAGAGATCGGATATGCCGCTTCGTCTGATTTGTACCGAGGACGGGAAGATGTACGATCAGAATGCGATTGAAGCACGGTTCAAGGCAGAGTACGCATCGTTTTTTGACCCGGCCGCGACGCCCTCCGATGCAGAAACGCAGCTTGACGCTGTGAGAACGCCGTTTGGATATGCCATGTTTTCGCATCGGTGGGAAGCGATGGAGCCGTTACACAAGGATCTTGACGGCACGGACGTGTTCTCCCTCGCAGAGACCCCCGGAACAAGGAAATTACAACACTTTTGCCGCCACGCACGCGAACGTGGGTTTCGCTGGGCATGGTCGGATACGTGTTGTATCGATAAGACCAGTACCTCGGAACTCCAAAAGTCGATCATCTCCATGTTCAAGTGGTATCGAAATTCGGATCTCACCATGGTCTACCTTGGTGACGTGAATGATGACTCGATAGAGGCGTTGAGGGAGAGTGTTTGGTTTTTGAGAGGATGGACCTTGCAAGAGCTCATTGCACCACATCGGCTCGTGTTTTTCAAGTCGGACTGGACGTTGTTGGCCACGTCCGTCGATCTCCCCCTCGACAACTACAAAACATCCCCCACGTTCCGCCAATTGATCTCCGAGATCACCGGCATCGACGACGACGCCCTCACCAACTTTGACCCTGCCTCCCGCAACATCACCATCCGACAACGCATGAGCTGGGCCGCGCATCGCAAGACGACAGAGATCGAAGACATGGCCTATTCCCTCATGGGTATCTTCGACGTCCACTTCCCCGTCATGTATGGCGAAGGCGCGAGCGCGTTTAATCGTCTCCAGATCGAAATCATGGCCGTGTCAGGTGACACGTCGCTCTTTGACTGGACGGGCAAGCCAAGCACGAATTCGTTCCTCGCCTCGTCCCCGGCATGCTTTGACCCCTTTGCACCCCCGATCGTCGACCCCGTCCCACTAACGCTGCGCGTCACGAACATGCTGAACAAAGTGCCGCTCCTGCAAAGGACTCAGCGGGGCGTCGACAGTCTCACCATCGACTTGTTCAACATGCAACAACGCCTCAGCATCAATGCACAACACCCTGCCAACTTCATGGCTGGCGCCAAGATTCACTGCCACGGACTCGAGTACAGCGTGTTGGACGTCGAGGAGACCAAGGCTATGTCTGACGCACGAAAGGTGAGAAATGGGGAGAAGTTGTTCCAGTACCATATCATCGCCGAGTCGCTCCATCCGATCACGGTCACCTTGGCAGAGCCGATCAATACGGGGTTTGGGCTTGGACGGGTTAAGAGCAAGTATCTGTGCATACTCAGGCCATGGGATCAGTCGCTGGCGACGGGCGAGTCATCGGTGAATGATGGGGATCATCCGCTACGACAGCCATTCGTGGCACACTTGTTGGCGTCCGAACCAGGTGGGATATATAGACGGATCCAAGTCAAGGACCGGATCGTAGCCAAGTTGGACCAATCGGTAGAGCTTAGGTTGCTCCTCCAGCTTCGTACTCTCATGATCAAGTGATGCTAGTTCAACGAAACTGGTAGTGTACAACAATATCTAGGATGGCTCGTTCCTGTACAATGACAATGTAATGTACGACACATAATTCTCAACTCGAGCAGCTGCATTGGAAGCCCAACAGCTGCTTCTCTCCCATACCACAGTACTGCCTCTCTTCTCTAATCTCTGGACCAAGCTCGTTGTCGGGCGTATCGTCGCCCTCGGCGCCCCACGGGTCAAACGGAGCGCAAGCCATCTAATGAAACGCGTTTCGTCTCAGCCCTCTCGGCGCACGAGAAGCATACGCACCTCCAGCACCTTTGCAAGAATGCACTTCCCAGTCGTAGGATCCGTCTCCACCTTCTTGATGACCTCCTCAAGCAGCCACTGGCGCAGTACGAAGCGTGGGTTGGCAGCCTTGGCAGCCCTCTCCCGCGCCCCATCATAATTGGGCTCTTCTCCAACCCATTCCGAAGCCTCGCGATCGATCCGCTCGGCGTATTTTCCGAGCCATCGGAGCCACTGCTCCGTCTCTCGTCCGTAATCCAACCGATCCGGTTCCGGTGTTCCTCGGAGTAAACCGCCAATGAACGCCTCCAACTCACCCGTCCTCTCCACACTCTCATCCCTCACCCATGCCCGTCGGAAACCCGACAGCCTTCTAAACGTCCCGTGGAAATCCAACTGTTGTCTCTCCATCATGTCCAAGAGGGGCTGAAAGAGTTCTGACTGGTCGTTGTCCACTTTGAGTCGAAGCCCGAGGCGTTTGCGGAGGAGGCGGTTGTACTCGATTGCGCAGGTCTCTTGGAAGATGCGTTCCATCTCTGATTGGGTCTGCTCGAGCGCGATGGTACGCCACGACTGGAGAGTGTCGGACGAAGCGTCTGCTGCCCAACCTTCTTTGACGGCCTTGTTCCCGAGGGATATTTCGGCGCCAATGAGTGGAGAGAGTGCGTTGAGCAGGGCACGGCAGGCATAAACACTGTGGACGTCCAAAGGTGGCTGTATAGATAGTAAGAATGTACTCACATCATGTTTGGTTGATGCTAAAATATTCGATTAGACGACGGACTTTTCGGAGTGATGTCGTCTCTCTCACCCTGTAAGCGTATCGTCCCTCAGAGTCGCTGTGATTGCAGATATGATAGGAGTCAAAGACGTCCATGAATGCGTACGGTCCTGCATTTGACATGGACACTCGAATCGCGACGCGTTCATAGCATGGAACACTTACCATAATCGATCGTGAGGCCCAAGATGGACACACTGATGTCATGTCAGAGTACGCCTTGAACGATGTCAAGGACTCACTTGTCCGTATTGATAACGCCATGCATGAATCCATACGCTTGCCAGGCAGCCACCATCCGTGCGTTCCTGCGAGCCACCTCAAAGACCAACGCCTTGCCCCACGCGTCACCCGCGTCGACGTTCACCGCTTCGAGCCGCAACACCTTGACGACCCATTCACCCAAAACACGCAACGCGTCGTAATCAGCGTCCTGCTGCCCACCACCAAAGAAAAAAATTCTCATAGGAGGGGACAGCGCTTCGAAATTGCCAATACGGATGAAACTTTCTGCGACGCGGGTACATACACAAGCCGTCTCCATCTTCTCGCGCATGACTGGTAGTTCAGGGAGATATACCAGGGCGAGCGACCGGGTAGTAGGTATCGATAGCGCATGCATGGCTTGATAAAGATTTATGAGCAGTGCCGGAAAAAAGGATGTTCGGGCAAATTACCCTCGGAGCAGAGGAACTCTCGGATCGAAGAACGCAGCACGGCTAGCCCATCAGCCGTTCTAGAAAACGGGGTACGACCAGCCCCTTTAAGCTGAAGTTCATACGCCACACCCTCCTCAGATGGGTGCGGTGTAGAGACTAACTCCCATCGATGAGAATGCAGCGCCTACATGGGACGTAATACCATTCAAAACACTCACGAATCGAAATCGCCCGTCCGTCCCCGAGCTGACCGGCCCAATTACCAAACTGATGTCCACTGTATCGAAGAGACCACGGCGCGTAGCCTTTCCCGTCCGCAGCAACGTCTGCGGACATGAGTACCGCATGCCCACCTAATACGTCGACGAGCTCTTGACGAACGCGCCCTGCAGGCGATGAGGCTTCAAGCGCCAGCTCCCCGTCCTCCGACGGCACCAATGCCGGACGTCCAAGGACGGCAAACGCATCTCCAACGTCCAAGTGCGGCAAGCAATCCCGGAGACACGTTTCCGAGAGCCCAATGAGCGCCCGCTTCTGATCGCGTGCTTGCGAAACGAACTTGGAGAGCCCATTGGGGCTGGGTTCGTTCTGCTTGAAAGCAGTCTCGGTTGGGATGGTCGCTTCGTGCTCCTTGAGCCAGTTCTCGATGTGCGCGGCTTTGTCGTCGGTCCCGGAGGGCGGGATGGGAGGTACTTCGTACGGAAATTCCAGGGGCATCGGAGAGACGTACGAAAAGTGTGCTTCGCCGGACAACAGGCGTGCACGGCGTTGAATGCTAGGTCGACTCTGGAGCACATCGTGGATGAAAACAGATGGGGTCGGTTCGCTTGGGTCAGTGGTGAGGTTGTGGGTCAGGATGTGCGAAGGAGGCGGTAGAGGAAGGTCTGAAATGGGCACTTTCGTGAGCTTTGCCGCCATGGTGGTGACAGCTCGGAGCGATCTCAACGCTCTCATCCAAGGATAGGACCAAGTCGGACTTGAAGAGTTCAGCTCATGAGAAAGAATGACGTCCTCAG
>QFEL01000275.1:0-89415 GCA_003316195.1 Neoboletus brunneissimus | reverse complement strand
GAAGAAGGCGACAACATTTCCTGCGGGATCCTCCAACTGGGAGTAGGCATCAGTGCATGCAAGATGGCAACAATCGCGCTAGGAACATACCAATATCTCAGGGGTGCTGGAAGACGGCCGCCAACGATATTGTAGGCCATCGGGCGCATTAAAAATCCGTGCGCCCTAGTCGTGTGATGAATACCGCACCCAGGGTATTGCGCGGATTATAACATACCGGGTAGCGAGGATCAGGGCGGACGAGGTCGGACATCGGGACCGCGTTCTGCGAGATAAATATTGATCAGACGAACGTGCATGTATTTTCCCCCGATGCTTTCTCATACCTTGCCGATCACTGCTCGCCCAAGACCGCCGTTGGAAGCCCACTCGAGCTTCGCAACACGATCCTCCCTGTTGGCGCGCACCGCCCGCCACAGAGTGGTGGTACTTTGCCCGCTGTTGCTCACTACGGTCTGCGGCGAGTTGTCAGCGACGCCGACACAAAGGTGCAAGGAGAGCACTGAACCGCAAAGCGGTAAAGAACACCCCATGTATTGAAGAGTTGGCTTTCACGGGGGTCTTGGTTTGTCCAGGACAAAACATCGTTCGTCGAAGCCGCCATCGCGAGAGTAGAAAGATTGGGATGGTTTCTGAGTAAGGGGGAGGTGAACTGAGCCAACTCTACAGAGCACTGGCCAGGTAGGATGGACTCTTTATAGGCGAGTTTTGAATAACATTTCACCAAATAGCCTTGTTTTCTTTTCTTTTTTTTGCACTATGACGAATTTATCGCAACGTGGACATTGTTGTGACAGATCACGGATGAGTATGAGGCAACAAACGTGTTGCCGCGAGAAGCCAGATCCATTAAGTTTCTGGAGTCTTTTGAGTGGAGTAAAGTCCGATGCGGCAGTCAGGTCGAGGCCGACGTGATCGAGGAACAACACGCGTTGAGCATAAGCGCTGATTTACCCATGGAACATGCGGATTGGCGTCGCAGTGGCACGCTGGAATTGACACGAGACTTGCCATTAAAGAGATAGGACGATGGTTGATGGTTGATGGCCTAAGGATAACCGAGAGTTCGGAAGGGCATCCAAGGTGAGAATCTCGAACAAGAATATTCAAAGACGTACAAATCGTGGCAATAAATGACAAGAAAGATGAATTTCACGCGCTTGAGAAAGTACACGCGTGAGGGAAGTAGCCAGAAATGGCAGAAATGGCACAGTGGCGAACGAGAAGGGAAGAACGTGTCGCAGGAGTGCGGGTAAGGTGTGGTGAAACTGGGCGAGTAAAGCGTGTCAGCAGCATGGCAAAATTCCGGTAAGGTCATTCGGAGGAGAAAGATAGAACAAACGATTGGACGGCGGAACATGACCATGGCATGTAACGGTCAGGCTAGATCGGATGGATTCGAGAAGCAGTGCATGTTGGCTCTCGGTATACGGGGACCGGAGACTTGCCATTATGAAATGTGAATTTGATTATGAGGTGGATGAACTTAACCTTGTACAAGGCACTCGAACGCGGATGACGCCACCGTGCTTGTTCATTAATGTTCCCCAATACATGATGTCGAGAATGACGGGATACGCGTACTGCAGCAGCTGGGGGGGTAGACCTAACAAATGTCTAACTACAGACTGGCGCATGGGTCGAGGATGGTGGGGTGGGGATGGGGAAAGTAGCGGGCGAGGATGCACCAGGACAGATTGATAAGACGGACTGGATCGCATCGGGGACAGATGATAAGCCGATGGATCACGATGTTGGCAAGGGCGTACCTGACAGAACGGCTTACAGAGGACGGGCCGGGTCACGGGACAACCTGAAGTCCCAACGTTCTTGCGGTACCAATGACAGTGCGCGCGATCGACTCCAACTTGAGATGCTTGAGGTGGTCATCTCTTGCCTTGATTTTAGCGATTTCGTACACGTGTTTGAGATTGATGGTGCCAAGTATCTCGTGGCCAGGGCGGGCGGGACCCTTTTCGAGGCCGGCGACTTGCTTGAGAAGGTAGGTGGTCGGAGGCGTTTTTGTAATAAAAGTGAACGTTCTGTCTGGCTGGACGTGAATCATGGTGGGAATGGGGACGCCGGGTTCGATGTGGGCGGTCCTGGCATTGAACTCTTTGCAAAAATCCATGGATTTGACACCACGCGCGCCGAGTGCTGGGCCGACGGGAGGACTTGGTGATGCCTTTCCGGCACCAACCAAGATACGCTAAAGGAATGTGAGCACACTGGGCAGGTGGGCAAGGAAAGGGACGGACGACGAGATGGACTTGGCCTTTGGACATGGTACTTAGTTGGAGTCGGTTCGGCTGCTTGGGTGTTGTATTCGCCAAACAAGAATCAATCGTAGCAGACTCAGTCCTCCGAATTTTCTCAATTACCATCGAGTAAGTAATCCTCAAAGAATGTGACGACGCCTTGCCCAAACGTCGCAATATCCCTATCCACAAATATAGTGTGTACCACCTTCTCAGCCTGCTCGAAACGTCTCTCGACCACCGCCCTCTTTATGTGGAACTTTCATCGTATTTCCTCCGAGTTGCAACCGAAAAAAAGTCCCTACCTTACTGTTTCGAAAGTCCCACAGCAGCACATCCCCGTCTTCGCTTGCCTTTGCGAAGTGAACGAGATGAACACTACCTCGCGTATGTCCCCTCGAAAACTTGCCATTTGTGTTACGGTGGCCGAAACTCAGGCATGGCTCACTGTCAAAATCCCCTTTGCGGCCGTCATACAGCTGAACTTGACGGTCCAGGTGCCGGACCTTGGAACCATATTGAGCATGTCACCACCAACGTGCAGCCACATCACTCACCTCGAGCAGTGTGACGTACGCTGCCTGCGGATGTATGTGTATCTGTTGGATTTCATTCGAGAAAGGATGAGTCATCGTCTTGCAACGGTTAAGATCCGTTATGTGCAGTCTCCTCTGGATAGATGCCATGACTGATCTGTCACGATCACGGTATGCTAGCGCCATTATACAGGCACCATGTGAGACGACTTTCCTAGAATGAGGCTCGTTCAGTGTTTCGACATCAGCCATCCACTCATGAATCGTTCCATCGTAGCCACCAGACAAGAATTTGATGTGGCCACTCTCGGCGTGTATTGCAGCGAGGCGACTCACACCTCTCTTCTGTGTATCTTGGTAGCGCGGTCCACTGCTGTGTGGGCACCGTGCGACATCGATCATCTGCGGCTTTCCCTGTTCATATGCCATTAAGACCTCATAGCCGCTCAACGGACAGGAATCCGCATGCATACCGCAACAGAAAGGAATGAGATCTGATGGCTCCCTTTATCACATCCGAGAACAACGGTGTTGCCCACCGTACAGGCGTCCTCTACGTGTCGATAAACTCCGGGATTAGGAAGTGAGTAGCCGCTTATACGGAACCTGTTCCACCATCAGTGGCTGCAGGACCACTAATCCAACACTCACTTCTTGTTCCTGTCCAGAAATTGGCAGTCACCTCTCATCGTGACTGCAACCAGCGGAAGTTCAGCAGACTCTGGCACCAAGAGTCGCCGAGCACGCCCATGATCAGTTTTAGGCAAAGGTACTCTTTTAAGCTGCGGATCAGAAACCCGACAGTCTGCTTCCTTGTCCCTCTCGCTGCTCGTAATGGCAGGAGCTTCCTCGAGAAGCTCTCTTCTCCCCTGCTTCTGTGATAGCCCCGGAGCGACAGGTATCCCTTCAGGCAGGATGTCACGCTCAGGGTCACCTCGCCGTTGCCTTCCTGCAAGCATCCTCCTAATAGAATGCAGGGACGGGAGGGACGGCGGTTTCGCGTGCCGAGCGGAAATTCTACCGTCATCAATGTCCCCAGCAACATTCGTTTCTTTGTCTGCTGCATCAACCTCGGAATCGGAGGTCGTCATGTGAGTACCATCGGAGCGAAGCCCACACAGTGCGACTGCGCCTTCTTCCTTCGTTGATGCACGACCTGGAGGTGGGTCCGATGACATGTCGGAGACCTCCGCTGGGGATAATTCTCGAGCGAGTGGAAGAGGAGAGTGATACGAGGCCACGAGCTGGCTTAAGGGGGTGTCGTGATTGATCGGTGATTCTTTTGGCGCGTAAGTGCGAGGAAGAGATGAAACTCCGCTTATGTCTTCGTCTGAGTCGACGACGATGGCGTCTGCGGTGCTAGTACCGGAACCACCGCCGATCGAAACAACTGGGAGGCAAAGCTCTTCGTTCTCATGTTCTGTAGACCGGGTAGCGCCTCGACTGTCGACGAAAGGGATATTGTCAACCTTGTGCGACCGCGCGCCATTGACTGAGCCCGGCGTGGGGCGAACCCTGTTCGGGACAATAAGCGGATGCAGTATTGGAGCATGTTAGTAGGAGTACCAATTCAGGACAATGCCATCGTTACTGTTTTATCCGTCAGCCCACCGTTGAGGAGAGTCGAGGGAGACTCACAGCACCACTGGCAAGCCCACCACACGCCTGCCTTGCCCACGAAGGATTTCGGTACGTTGGCTGGCGAGTTGCTCCAGATACCGAGAGGACAAGCGGTTTACATTGACAGACGCAGGGAGAGGAATTCGCTCTACGCCTTGGGTGGCGCTGAGGGGGAGGGGAGGCGGGGTGTAACAGTCTAGTTTGGCATCGTAGCGTTCTGTTTTGGGTCTCTTTCCAGACGATGGCGGGGAGGGCGTCGTCAGCGTCCGTTTCGACCCGGCGGGGTCGACGTCGTTCATGTTGAATGTCAGAGATTTGCAAACAAGCTCAAATAGGTCTCTTGAAGAATACCATGGAGGACGTCCAGCCCAACGAAGTCCGCCTCTCTCGCAAGGGTTCCACAACCATACCCCGTGTGCGGACAACCCGCCCAGTACCCACCTCGTACGGAGGTCCATCATTCCCCTCCTCTCATGATTCGAGACCGTCCAAGACAATAAGAAGGCACCCATCAGCGACCCGCGCGCCGCTTCCCAGTCTCCCGAACGGCAGGACGGAGAAGGCACTTGGGCAGGAGCTTGTAAAGGTCCACCTCCCGCCGGAGTGCCACATAGGAGCGCCCGGACACCATAACACACGCAAGAAATGGATAGAGGACCAGAAACGCTATCTACGTACTAATCGTCACCTTTCCGTCGTGTCGTTCAAGTACTTGGACCGCGACAGAAGCGTGCTATTCACCTGTTGCACTCGGCAGGCCGCCCAGCCCCATGACACTAGAGGTTATTCTAAACGTCAGATCGTGCTACAACCCACTAAACTTCTCCTCTCGTTGACTCAGATGGCACACAGACGGGATCGCACCCTGTCGACACTCACCTAGACACAGGAAGCATCGGCATCATACGACAGGGTGCGATGGCTCCGTCTTTGATCAAAGCCCGTGATAACCACAGTGACATTGCCCAGGTGATCCTAGCCATTTCGATTCTCAGAGATCTTGTTGAACTCGCCGCAGAGCACTGAGAGCAGTGAGCCCAGACCTAGTCGAATCAGACTTACCCCATGGCCACTCGCCGGCCCCGAAGGCTGTCTCGAGCGTCCCGACAATCAATCCTCGGTTTCATCTTCGGGTCAGTCTGCCAAAAGAAATTTTGTTGAATCCCTTATGACAGGGACGAAATCGCGCCAGGTGCAAGCTGTGCACACCAAGCCTATTCCTCGACACTGCCGCAGTGCACACAGCACACCCGATAGAGAGTAACATTGGCTTGACCCTGGACCCTCCCAGTCCGGTCGCGGAAGAGATTTCTTCTCGGTGGTTGACCTTCCGCTCTGGCTATGTGAATGTCTACCTCCCACCTTTGAACAGTGGTTTGAGAGCTTCATCGTCAGAAGCGAGCGCAGACCCACGACCAAGTATCTATCAGACACCAGGACAAGTTGTGGGTCAACCCCGAGACATGCCTGTTGTCCGTAGCAGCGATACCAATTCGCACCCAGTCTGGCCTAACGCTCCTGTGAACGACACACTTCCCATACGCTCTGTGGAAGATCACCGAATATGCGGGTCTCTTTCCGACCAACTCCGTCAACAAGATGTCCTCGAAGCGGATCGTTCGGATTACTCTCGAGACTGCCCGATGATACTGGAAGACGAAGCGGAGGTACTTCTTTCGCCCCCTGATCATAGCTCCCTCGTTCGTGGTTCGACCCTTGCATGTGGTAACCTGTCCCTTTCGCTCGGCCCTCGTGACTCACCCCGCCGTGTATTGCATGATGATGATTTCACGTGCGTTGTCACTGCACACGGTATTATTGACCAGGTTAGCACGACGAGTGCGCTGAAGTTGGATCACAATATTCGATCAACTTCTTCACCTTTTGAAGAGTTGGTCCATGATGCATGCATGCTATCCCACCAGGGAGAACCCATCATAATTCTCGGTCATGTGCGAGAACAAAATCAGATTGCTTTCCTGTATTTGGAACATGGTCAAGTCAACATGGCAGTCCAGTAGCTCTGCCGCGCTCTCTGACAATTACTCTCCAGGTTTCCCGACATATCACACTCCATCGTGATTGGAATACGACGACAAGATCCGGTGTAAGTGCTGTGACATCGTTGATGTCTCCCTTGAAATTTGTGAGCGGGGGTTACGATCATCGCGTACACCTCTGGGATATTGCGCAGGACCTTTCTGGTGCTTCGGCGGTCGAGCTGGCCATAAAACACACCTCCCACGTCCACTGCCTCCTGCCTATCGTGGACACCAGCCACAAACTCGTCTCTGTCGGAGCGGATCGCGACATTCCCATTTATGACATGTCCGCAGAACGCGTCATGCAGACTCTTAAGATGTCTTGTACCCCATATCACGCGCACAAAACTGATACTCTCTCTTGCACGTTACTCGAGGTATCCTAGTCAGTTCCTGAGCGGTAATATTTATTAAATCCATCCTAGGTTTCCCACCTGGAAACGCAGTTCGAAATCCGAGACCACCGTATGCCTAATCAACAAGCAGCCCAGAGGTTCGGCTTTATCGCAGAAGAGAGGCGTGGACGATTTGAGAAAGGCTTGTCTACATGCCCCTCCAAGAGAATTCCCCGACTGAACGTAATCAGCGGACACGTGGTCTCACTTTGTCGTCTGTGGGGACAGGAACGGCGCAGTACGTCTTTGGGATCTCCGAAATGTCTCCACGGAAGTTGCCCTAGTTAGTATCAATTCTCTTGTGTTGAGTTGACCCACTTCTAATTTGCACCCAGCAACAGTGCTTTAGTGATCCTGTCATACAAGTTGTGCATACGGGCCCTCGCTTGCTAGCGTGCTCGAAAAGGAACGAACTCGCAAGCATCGACTTTCAGGGCGAGTAGAAGTCAGATGGACGTCTTCATCAAGTTAGCATACCTCCACGATTGACCCCTATTACCCGATACGCTCTATGTACTAGCCTTCAATAGGATTATTAATGTGTGCGTAACTCGAGCGATTATCGCTACGGTGCTGTGGGATTGTACGCACGGAAGAGCGCGCACGTGTGATCGTAGGTGCTGTCATTTTCCAAATGAGTGCAGTGGACCAAGATCACGCGAGCGGCGACATCCTCACCTTCCCCCCATGTCGACGGCGACGGGACGTGCTCGTCGAGACGAAGCGGCCAACCGCGCATATGCGGTTCAGGTAGTCGAAGGTTCCAAGGTCCGTCTCTCTGCTGACCCGACCGCCAGCACTGAGGCAACTAAAGACCATTCTATCAGGCTGCTGCCAAGATGGGCGTATTCGGTCTCGGTCTCGTCACCCTGGCCCACTACACATGGCCGTCTTTCCGGTGAGCGCGTGCCGACCAGCGCCTCACACACTCGATCTCTGACCTTTTTTGCATGACAAGGCGCCAGACCCTTCCGTTCAAGACATTTCTTGTCACTATCCGTGAGTCAACCGGTACGAATCCTTGCGCTTCGTTGTACTCACGTTTGTTTAAGTTGCAACAGCTGGTCTGGTTATTGGCGCAGATAACGCTCTTCTGTCCCATGAAGCCGAATTTCGGCAGTCTGAAAATGCGATTCGCAGGCTCGCTGTCATGGAGCTTTCTCGTCAAGGTCTTGTACCCACAGAATCAGCAATTGCTCGTTGGAGAGACGAAAGAGCAAGACAGGAGCAACGTTAGTCAGGACTCATGCATAGATCGTGTCTATTATACGTGCTACATATCGTAAACGTCAAGACAAAGGGCGAGTGGATGGACCAAGCGAAATGCAGCACTCTAAATGAAAAGCAATTGCCAGTTCATATTATCCATCAAGGCCGGGAGCGGTGGTACGTTTACTATCCAAGATGCAGTAATCATGCATTGTGTGGGGTGGATGAAGGTGGCAATACATCGCTGAGAGAATGTGACTACAAGACGTTTCACTGCCGGTCCCCATGAACAAGGGGAGGAGTTGGCAAAGGTTGCCCATAGTTGGGGTATAATTGAGGTGGTCTTTGCGCCGGTCCTTGGAAATGCGAGGCATTGCCAAAGGTCGGTGAGATGCTCGGAGGAAGCTGGGTACGCTGAGGCATGTCTTGCAATGGCGGCGGCGGCTGATACGCGGGCTGAACGGGATGATATCCAAGAGGTGGCTGAGGCAATGCTGGTGGCCTTGGAGGTACGGGGAGAGGCGGGTGAGAGTTCATAGGCTCGGCTAGAGCTGGATGACCAGGTGCAGAAGGTATTCTGCGATAGTGCGGAGGGACGGGAGGAGCCGGAGGAAAAGATCCGCTGCTCGGAAAACCCGCGCCAACCTGCTGAGGGAAGCTTGAGGACGGCGGGACGGCTACCGAATAGCGACGATCCCGCTGGAATTGTCCAGGTTGAGGTAAAGGTCTGGACCCCGTAGTAAAGGAGTTAGGAGTTGCAAGGGGAAGTAGGATCTCAAAAGTTGGTGATGGCGTGGTGGGGATGTGTGCTGGGTACATCTGAGGAGGTGCCGAGTGAGCTGGGGTAGGTGGAGGAAGCGGATTACCATATTCTACGGACTGCGTAGGAAATAGCACAGTTTGTTCGTGACCCAAAGACGTCAGTTGATATGAATGATAGTCGGGTATTTGTGAGGCACTCAATGAGTGTGAGATGCGATGAGAAGCAACACTTGGGGGTAGTGGAGGGGGGGGAGGGGGTGCCGCCAAAGAGGTTGGTGTTGATGGCACATTTGTGTATCCAGGGTGTGTATGATGGGGGGAATATCCAGTACGCGGAGGTGGATTGGGAGATGGTGAATGGGATGGATGTCCCTGTGCGACGCCGAATGTGGAAGGTTCAGGTGAGTATGACACTGAGGCGTAGCTGGACGAGGTGGGAACAGTGGAAATGGGTACAAAACCGGATGATGAGGTAGGCACGCTATATCTAGGACCATGACTCCGGACAGGAGGGGGGTGAGTGGAAACTAATCCATCCTCATAAGTTGGATAATAGGAAGAGCTGAAGCTAAGGTGAGACTGAGGGGTCGCTGGAGTAATGGCATTGTCGTACGCAAAGCTAGAATCTTCTATTTGACCTTGCTGTTCGTAGGACTGTGAGCCAGGCAGCGGTAACGGATGAAATCCTGTAGATGTCGACGGCCTTAGTGTCTGATTCAAGGATTGAGAAAGCGTATCAGACGGGACGTATGCGAGAAGGGGAAATGAACTGACTGCGTAACTGTCCCGCGATCGATGATCCACAACGCCAAGCTCTGCAAAATCATTGGCCATCTGCTCTACTGATGATGCCACATTCCTTTGCTCGTAAGAGGGTGCATACAATTCTGGACGGGAACCGGAGGCACGGAGGGATGATGGTAAGGAATCAAGCTGATAGGCTGCGCCAGCTGGCACGGGCCGAGTGGTCGGATGCGTGTTCCCGTTCAACGAACCACTACCATCCGCTGGGACGAACGATCCAGGTCCACCATAGTTCTTATTCGATATCGTTGGCTTTCGAGAGGACTTCTTTTCTGGCGGGGGTTCCTGATGATGGTGGATCAGCATGGTTTCCAAACCACTTCTTTCGCAACGCACGTTCGACCAGAACGTCAATTCAACATAGACTTCGCCCGCATACTTGTCTTTGTTCATGAGAGTAAACCACTCTGAGGCGAGATCAACAAGATTGACCAGGATTGACACCAGTGGCTTACCATCCGTCTCGCCCTTTGTCAAAACCTCCGTGAGATCAACAAGCGTCTCGCCGATGAAGTCTGGATCACGCGCGTCATCAGCGTAACATTGAAGCCTCATAAAATTCCCGCCCTTAATCCTCTTGGGACCCCTCTTCTTTGGAGGCAGTGGTGGGGGTGTGTCACTCCCTGGCGCAGACCGGACAAGGCCAGCCTCTACCTCCTCGAATATAGTAAACCGGAATTCCTCGTCCCACTCTGGGTGCTGGCCACCGCGCTTGATTACTTTGGTTCGTCGCTTCTGCTCATTCAGCGTCACCAGGCAGTATGGAGCTTGTTTCCCAATATGCCTTTTGTTTGGCAAGTTTTTCTGCACTTGCTGTCAGAAAGTTAGTCACAAGGGTTGGTAAAAGTGTCATACCGCCTTGAGCACGACAACTATGAGAGTCCCGATTTCGTGGGGCGCGAAGGACATGAGTTAGACAATAGACGACGATGGACAAAGGGAGGGATGAAGAAACGAATGTACGTCCTGCCTTACGCGTCAATCGTACTGCATCGACGAGAATAGTGTCCTCAAAACAACAGTCCAATGGCTGTGTTATGTAATGAAATCGCTCCCATAAAGTCGCAACCGAACCTATCAACGCCTTGTTCTAGAAGGCGATTCACATCTCACGGCACTTGTGGAACAGACATATTTATTGTCCTAGCGTGTAAGGTTCACAGCTGTCGAACAGGAGGTGGGGCTTCCGTCGAGCAAGATCCAAGACCATCTCGCTGAAGTAACTATTGGCCCATGCAAACCATGATCGAGTATACTCGTTCCCGTTGTAAATGTTGATCGACTCGTGGACCAAGCCGAGTCCCGCCGTGTTCTGTATAAGCCCAGTCAAATCATAATTAGAAGGATGGGACACCGCAGGGGCTCACATTGACAATCATGTACAGGGACTCCAGGATTTCGTCGTCGTCGTCACTGCCAAATATATTAGTGATTTGCGACATCGGCCACGGGTTCCATGCGGAAATGTGGGGACCACTGTAGGTGAGCAGTTGAGAGTCGCCCGTCGTAAATTCGGGTCACTAACCCAATGCCGCTGAAGTTTTGGCCCTTGGCATAATAAGGGTTCTGGCGGGACATCAATATCTTCTTCGTCTTGACATAGGTAGAGTCATTCTTGTCAAGAAAACCCAGGTAAGGGAGTGAAAGGAGGGACTGAAGGGGGCTCGTGTACATCCATTTGAATCAAAAAGAGGATCGCTCACCGGCACATTGGCGTCATCCATCATGTAGACGGAACCAAGTCCTTGACCACGGATCAGTCACATTGGGCTCAAAATTCTCTAGAACACACCATTGATCTCGTATGCAAAGATATTGTCAATGATCTAAACAACAGCCTCCATTAGTACTGAATAAAATCCCATCACCGAAACATACGGCATGCTCATATATGGCTTCCTTGATGCCCTGGCTCCATTGTTTGGCCTGAGCGCTGACGTTAGGTACAATACCAGCATCGTCGAGTATTGCGGCCAAGTTGGTCAGTTCGACACTGAGCATGGCATTTGCCGGTGTAAGGAAAGCTGATACATACAATCAGCTGGTTTGGCACCAAGATTATTGTTGTAAACTCACCGTAGACGGACAAATCGTCGGATGGACGATGACTAGTTCCGACCATACCTGTATAACCTTTGATTTCGCCATTGCCGCCATTATTGACCGAACCAGCGAGGGAACCCGGAAGTCCAGTCCAGTTGTAATACGAGATGAAGTTGAAGTTGGCGTCAAACGAGGGTTGGGACTGTTCATCCATAACGCGGAAGATCTGATCAATTGCAGATAACCCTATGTGGGCGTAAGCGTTGATCGATCCTTGGCGGGGACAATGTAGAAAAAGACTTGCAATTGACATTCATCATTGACGAGTCTTTTGTCGCTTTGTAGTAAGTTGCAGATAATTTGATGAAACTGCACAGTGAGTCCAGCTCATACTATATCACCCAAACATTCGTAACGCCATGGTTCTCGGTAGCAAAATTTGAGACATACCTTGCATTCAAACACAGTTAGGTTGTCGACGGGGCTAATACGATCAATCAAGCACTCATCATAAAGCATCTATAATATGTCACTCACGGATTGACTGCCACGCGGTCTGCCCAGGCGTTGTGGGCAAGAGGTAAACTGCTCTGTGGCGGGGGATGGAAAGCACCACAATAAGGATGTTCGGAAATATATCGTGCCTCATTATTAATGACAGCCTTGACGAGGGTGGCCAGTTCCTTGTCTATCGACAAGAGACTACGATAGTGAGCAAACTAAATCACTTTGATGAGCACTGCGGAAAGTCTCGAGCTCAAGAACAAACTTGGTTTCCAGTGTCTCGAAGCCACTGCGCACTACAGAAATGACATCAGTGGTATACCTATCCGCTATAGGTTGATCGTACGAAATGTCACCGGTGATGATAAAAGCCAAGTTTTCATCCTGTGCGCTGAGTTAACACTGAATGTCATATTTAAACTGGTAAAATACCTTGTTGAAGTATTTGACGGTGGTATCTTGCAAGTCACGTTCAACATCAAGGAAACCTGGCTATTACTCCTCAAGTTGGCACTTACCGAGGGTGTTTGGGAATGTGTTTTCGAACAGGCGTGCAATATCGGGATCCTTTAAACGCGCATTCATGTCCGAAATGACTTTCTGCAAGATGAGCATCTAAGACGTCGACCCAAGAGAGACTTTGACATAGTCTACCTCGACAGATGTGCTGTTGAAAGTACGGCATGCGAGATCAGGCCGCATGTAGGGCAACCCCAAAGGACCAGAAGAAGGGTTGCCATGCGGCATCTGGAGGGTCATTATTAGGCATCAAATCAGACGTAGTTGTCGCACTAGTGAATACGTGGAGTAGTCTGGGCAACCCGCGCCAACGCTGAGAGCACCCGTCATAGACACGGTCAGGGTAAGTCTGCCAAATTCAAACTTTGCATTAGCACTCGCAAGTCTCCATAAACGTTGTAGAAGAGCGTAGGGTGAATAGTTCCACGACAGCTCCGAGCAAGCCCTTTCTATGAGCTCGGATAGAATCATTTGATGAGAAGGCCGTGACAAGATGGTACGCATGATTGCAGGTTGTATGCGAATCTGTTCAGGCACATGGCACGAACACGGTGGCAATTCGCAAAAAGGTCCCAGACGACGGTCAATAGTAAATACAGGATACGCTATATGCTGAGTAGCCAAGTTGAAGGGGAGAGTTTGGCTCTAGTATACCATGGCGCATAGAGTATGATCGAATAAACCGATTCTGCTCAGAGGGCAACAAGAAAGAATGTTAGAGAGAAGAGTTTAACGACAGCACCCATCCTTCGCGATAGGCGTCGGGTGACAAGGAGATGTATATCATAGGTGCAAACAAAGAAGTCAACTTTCTTCACCCACAAATGAGGCTTTCAAAGCCGCCGCACCCGTCGACCGTCCCAGCGTTGAGGGTACGTCTTCTTCATTATGTTCTTGAGTTCCAGAACGTCCCGACGCTGTTTGGCTCTAGTCATCATTTCTGCCAACCTCACTAGTAAGACGCACACCTCGTTCCTCAGGCTCCGGTGGTGACTCCCCTACCCCACCCTCGGCCACGTTCTCATGGACCTTCTCATCGTCCCCATCTTCCAAGCTCACCGGCCTGCCGGTTTTCATACTGTTGCTCGTCCACATGTTCTTGTTCCCCGTGATTACGCCTAAACCACTCCCGAGAACCCTGGCACTCCATCCACTGACTTCGCTATCCCAGCTTCCTCTCCTCGAACTTCTGGGTCTGAGGGCGCGGACACTAGCGTCCACGTCCCGCTCCCCATCGACATCTAACCGATCATCATCAGCAAGAAGGAATTGGCTAGTATTTTCCCCCTCTGGATCCCCAAGGACACTACCACCCAGGTGGGAGATGGAGTCGCCGCCTCCGAGTAAGCCGGACAGGGTTGTGGATCCCAAGGAACCAATGGTCGTGCGTGCTCCAGGTATCGCATATGCCGAGGAAGCAAGTGTGAGCATGGAGGCATTGTCAAGGGGTGGTGAAGAGGGGCGTGGATTATTTCGTGGATGGTGTGCCGTGTGGAGTGGTGCCTGAAGTCCATGAACATTGTGTCCCACCAGCCCAGAATTTGACGAAGCAGGGTTTGCATGTGCTAAGGAGGATGAAGGATGCGATGAAGATTGGGAGAATGGTGGGAGGGCGGAGAATGTGATCGACGCGCCACTACCAACTAGGCCACCATTGGTACCGGTGGAAGATGAGCGAGCATGAAGTGCGTGGCGTGGCGAGATCTGCGATACAGGGGTCGCAGGAACCTGTGCAATATGCCCCACACCTGCGGGCGGCAGATCAATGCTAAGGACAGTGGTAGGTTTGGTGCTAGCTGCAATGCTGCGGAATGTTCGTGAATGGGAGATGTAGGATGAAGAGGAGTGCGAAAGCGAAGGCGACGGGGGGGAACTGGGGGGGAGGGGACGTAATGATGCATCCTCATCAGCCTCGAGGGCACTCGCAGGAGACCACATTGAATCACGAGCTAGGGACGAGCAGCGGGTGGAGGTATCCACATTATCATCATCACCAGAAAATAGTGATTGATTGTGCTCAGTGTCCACGTCGTTAAGGGAGATGGTACGTCGTTGCGACACAGTAGATGAAACACCTCTCCTATGATGATGGAGGGCACTCTGCCGCTGTGATGTGGGAGGGGTAACTTGCGGCCAAGGAGAAGAGACGGATCGGCCATTCGGTCGTGAAGCGGTCGCGGTTGTGACACCAAGATGACTCTTGGAGTTTGGGACGGCCGTTTGGACGACATCCAAGCAGTCTCCATTTTGGATCCTCCTTGCCCTGACCGACCCGCCGAGCTTGCGCTGGAACCAGTTGATGATTGGTTTGCTAGAGCGATGGGGCGCTTTCTTAGTATGCAGCTGCTCTGACACCAGTGTCTGCTTCATCGGTAGTGGAGTTCTGCGAGCAACCGACTGTGGGGGTTCGTGCTTCGCCAGTGAACCGTCTGCATTCACCAGCTTGGGTTGAGGCTTCTGTGAGTGGGGATCCCGAGACCTCACTGGGGCCATTGCGGTGGTTGTAGCCGCTGGAGGCATGTGGGACTGAAATCTCCAGTCTTGGGTACCACAAGGCACTACTCGGAAGATAAGAAGGGACAAAGGGAGGAAGGAGATGGCGGAAGGACTCGTTCAAGTGCCTTGCCATGTAATTATTTAAATTACCACAAGTCGGGCTGTGTCTGGGCTCAGTATCGGATGCAGTAACGCGATTCGCAATATTTCCTACTACTAGTACATTGTGCATTACATCGTCCCGGACTTTCACCATTCCGTCTTCTTGTTTGTTTTCACCGGGACAACTGGAATCTTATTCTCCTTATATCCGAACCCATCCAGCCAAGGCCAAACTGCGCTCCTGCGCTGCTCAAACGTGGTGATGGCGTCTTCCTTCTGTAGTGTCAGCGCGATGTCATCCAGACCGTTCAACAAACAGTGGCGCCGGAAGGGATCCACCGTAAAGCGGATCGCTGGCTTTCCATTCTCCCGTCTCACTTCCTGCTTCTCAAGGTCGACCTCAAGCTCCACACCTGCCTCTGCGTCAACGGCAAGGTCTTTGCACTCCGCTTGAGAAAGCGACAAGGGGAGCATGCCGTTTTGCATGGCATTGCTCCGGAAAATCTCGCCAAAACTCGGGGCGATAACGCAACGAATCCCAAAGTCATTCCTGTAAATCGTGATCGTCAGTCCGGGAGCCAAACGGTCAGATGTAGACGAGGAGACCCACAAGCTCCACGCAGCGTGCTCCCGAGAGCTACCGCAACCAAAGTTCGGCTCAGTGACGACGAGGATTCTCGCTTGGTCATATGGAGCGTGGTTCAGGACAAAGTCCGTCTTCTCCCCCGTTTTGGGATCGAAACGAATAGCGTAGAACAACGCATTGGATAGACCGGTACGTTTCAATGTTTTGAGAAATTGTTTTGGAATGATCTTATCTGTGTCGACGTTGGCCATGTGCAAAGGTGCAGCGACACCTTTAACAACGACAAATTTCGCAACCCCAGAGCCCGAAGACGGGGGGAGTTGTGCGGGAGACGCGCCAGATGGGTGAGTGAGAGGCTGCGGCTCGGGCGGCGGCAGGACAGGGTCTGTCAAGAACTCGTAAGGACTCAATTGCTTCAGCGTCGGCATTTCGGTGATATTAGTCTCGGCCCTTGAACCCAGCAATTTCCGAACGTCAGTAAGCTTTCCCGAGATGGCTGCAGCTGCTGCCATGGCAGGACTGACGAGGTGAGTCCGCCCTCCAGCGCCTTGACGACCTTCAAAGTTGCGATTACTCGTGCTGGCACAGCGCTCACCGGGGGCCAGCTGATCTGGGTTCATGCCTAGGCACATAGAGCATCCAGCCTCTCGCCAGTCGAAACCAGCTCGCTTGAAGATAGTATCTAATCCCTCTGCCTCTGCATGCTGCTTAACCAACCCAGAACCGGGTACGACCATAGCTTGGACGTTCGGTGACACCTTGGCGTCAGGGCCAGCAGCCAAGACAACTCGAGCAGCAGAACGAAGATCCTCGACACGACTGTTGGTACAGGAGCCAATGAAGACTTTGTCCAACGCAATGTCTTCGATGCGGGTATTCGGTTGTAGACCCATATAGGACAAGGCCCGCTCTGCAGACGCCCGCTTACCAGGGTCTGTCATTGCTGCAGGATCTGGAACGGAACCAGTGATGGGAACAACATCTTGGGGGGATGTGCCCCACGTTACAGTGGGTGGTATATCGGCTGCATTAATCTTAACTTCGATATCAAATTTTGCGTCGTCATCGCTCTTGAGGGTACGCCAATAGGCTACAGCATGTTCCCATGCTTCGCCCTTGGGAGCCAGTGGACGATTGCGGAGGTATTCGAATGTGACTTCATCTGGTGCAACCATACCAGCCCGGGCACCAGCTTCGATACTCATGTTGCAGACGCTCATACGAGCTTCCATGCTAAAGTCGCGGAAGACAGAGCCAGCATATTCGATGACATGACCTGTGCCTCCAGCTGTTCCGATGAGTCCGATGATATGCAGGATGACGTCCTTTGAGCTCACGCCTTCAGCGAGCTCACCGTCTACGGTGACGCGCATGTTCTTCCCCTTTCGTTGTAGCAAGGTTTGTGTAGCAAGGACATGCTCGACTTCGGATGTTCCGATGCCGAACGCCAAGGAGCCAAATGCGCCATGGGCTATGTGAAGGAAAGATGAGTGAGTGCAAAGATCTCATATTACGGACATACTGGAGGTGTGTGAATCGCCACAGACACATGTTATACCCGGAAGCTGTAACAAGTCAGTGTTGTGTACTGAGTGTCAAAAGGACGAGATGATGCCTTACTGTGAAACCCTGTTCAGGTCCGATGACGTGCACAATCCCTGTAGTTCGGTCAGTAACAAAGTTGGCAGAAGAACAGATCTCCATACCCTGACGTCGATCCGCCAGACCGAAGTAAGTTAGTCCAAATTCTTTTACATTTTGCTCGACCGCCAAACACTGTGCGCGGGAATCGGGTTCTGCTACAAACGAGTCGACGGATTTGTAGTTCTTGCGGGAGATCGTACTTGTATGGGACGAGGATTCTGATCTGGTTTCTGCACGACAGTACGAAGTCACTCACGGAATGTTATGATCGACAGTTGCCAGGGTGCAGTCTGGTCGGCGAACATTCCGCCGGGCTGTCCGCCTACTCGCGCGATGAGCAAACAAAACGACATGAGCGAACAAGGAGCGCACAGTCCCTCGAACGCCTGAGGGCTCGTGACTTCGTGAACAAGGTGACTGCGAGCCAAACTCGTCAGTGGGTTTACTCATGAGGCCAATGCACACACCGATCGATGTAGATAAGGGCTAAACCATCCTCTAGGACGTAACTGAGGGCCAATGAATTCAATGTCAATCAATATGTGCGGCATCACTCACACGACATGGTCGTCCCAGATCTTATCGTACAGAGTACGGGGTCCAGTGATGGGGGCTGGCATGTTATTGTGGTAGTAGGTCGCGAGAGCGAAAGCGAAAGAGTGATTCAATGCTGCTCGGGTCAGCAGTCTGTCATTTAACTTAAACCGATGAAATGTCTCGGCCGATCCCGGTAACTATCGGCCGATGGTTGTGTAGAAAAACAAACGGTCTCAGAACGAAAACGGGTCGAAATTAGGCTGATCACACTCGATAGAGTTGAGAGTTCTCCTTTCCGGCGCTTCCGGCGGGGGGATGGCTGTCCTGGACACGGGGCATTGACAAGCAGATAATACTGCGGCCTGCCAAACTTGTTCCCTCAGCTATCTTGCTTTGCAAATATCTAACTGCAGTGTTCGTGGGTACCGAGCTCAAATATAATTCGCCAAAAGATCATCAACAAGACTGTTCTTCGTGCAGTTTAACTTCAGACTTACGCCATATGGCCACGGGGAAGGGTTGAATATAGTCAAGTGTACCGGAAAATGCCGCACCCAAACTGCATAGTTTTTCAGCCACACCAGCTCTCTGTAGACGGCCAAGTGTCCCCCAAGTCTTCAAGTCGACGTCATGGCCAAGTCCAAGAAGTGCGCACATCCCCGATTACTTGGAGTATAGCTTAATCTATCGCTAGCCACACTAACCACAACCAGATCCGCAAGGCCCACCGCAATGGTATCAAGAAGCCACAGACCAAACGAACGCGCTCGTTGAAGGGGGTGTGTACTCTTACTTTCTGTCTACGTGTTCTCCAATGTCAAGGCCTTCTTTGTATAGGTTGATCCCAAGGTGTGCTAGCTTTGTCCGCTCAATACCTGGAATCATGGCCCTCATCCTATCATGTAGTTCCGCAAGAACGCTCGCTATGCACTTGTTGGATCTGTACGCCCAATCATCTCCTAATCGCAGCTTTTATCTGAGAAATTGGCAGCGAAAAGCACGCGCGGGGAAAAATGAAGATTCATCATGATCTTAGTGCTTCCCTTCGCCCTTATCGCGGCACTGCGATACACCAGAACCGCAAGCGTATAGATCACACTCGACACATGTATCACCTATCATAACTATGCGGTATGACTCAGGTCATAAAAACAACATTCCATTCCATTCCAATGTTTCCTCATTGTGGTCGGGATTCCGGCGTAAGTGATTGATCCCCTAGTTTCTCCCTCCGACTCGCCTGCAAGTTCCTTGCATGACGTTCAAGAGCGGCTTGTAATCTCGCAGCCTAAAGATATAAAAAGAATGAAATGGTTATTACTAGTGAGAACGACCCCGTGGAACATACTGCTGCATCTTCCGGTCGAAGCGCTCCTTTGGCCATGTTATGTTTGCCATACTTGAGTTTCTTGACTCGCGTGGTTTGCGTTTTCTTGCTCGCCCCACCTTCCTCAAGTAGTGCCTCGCACTCCTCCTGGGTGGCAATATAACCTTGTAGGAGTGAAAAGAACTTGTGGCGAAGGACAATTTTGATCCTCTCGAATGCATGCGCGCTATACCATCCATCCCGTTCCTGAAGTGGGTAAGGTGGGAAGGTGACATTGGATGTTGAAATGCTTACATCGCATGTTTCACGCAAGTCTTCTTCACTTTCAATCATATCTTTCAACATGGGGTCATATATGTCACACAGCTGGAAAGCCGCCGTTTCCTTGGTGAGTGTGACACCATCGAATATGTGTGACTTGCTGAAATAAAAAGGGGAGAACAGCGTCATATAGCGTCCGGGTAAAATGAAAGTGTTAGTTACCGCCGCTCAACATCCACCGCTGCCTCTTGTTCGACAGACCTGGTGATGTACGTGGCCGCTGATCTCCCCTCCTGTCTCCGGGAGACGATGGAGACCCTTGACATTGGATGATTTGCGTTACGGAAATAGATGCGCTGATAGCTGTCGGATTTGTAAGGCGGGTCCAACCATGCTGCGCCCCGATAAATGCTTACAATCGAGCTTCTGGATTCTTTCTTGGGTCGTATTGGAGGCGGATAAGAGTATCCCGCCAGGGTCCATCTTGAAATGTATAGCAAACAAGAGGAAGTAAACCTTTGGAACTGCAAATTGTGAGATGACGTGACAAATGGAAAATAAAGACACCTCACTTGTGTATCTCTCTAACCTCCGCGGGACTGAACTGATTGTACAAGGCAGCACGTGTCCAAATTGGACGGTTTCGTATCAACTATTCGACGTCTCAGTCATGATGTCAGAAGAGAACGACGAATTTATACGACTTGGGCGACACGTTCCAGGAGTTCCGGTTTTACTTGATTTCGGGCTTGTTGCACGGCGGGGGTTGGGTTTTCCGGGATCTATGGAGTGTAAGATGGAAACAAAATAATACAAGACAGCTACTAACATTAAGATCCCAAAAAGTGACCGTTGCAGGACCATATCCCTTCCAACGACCCTTGTTGATGAGCCGCTTACGCTCCTCACCAGTTTCTTCGTTGACGACACTAGTAGCCATTGAAGCAGGGTTCGGCTTGAAGCTACCTATCGTCATGCCCATGTTGTGGGGAGAGAATCAAGCGACTTACTTGTAGTTCTGAGGAATGCCCTGACGACTGAATATTGGCGGTGGAATGAGCCTTAAATTACTCTGTGTAACTGATAGTCCACCGTGTTTCGCAAGGCCGGGATCGATGTTGGGATCGTCCCCTGTCGGAGAGGAGAGGACATAGTCTTCTTTCTCTTCGGGAATAGTGTACTGCCGGATGGCATCGACTGCCAACCAACAGTTTAACATCAGCGCAATTTCTGTGGTCATCCTATCTCAGCTTACCGTCCATTCTGTCCATTGCAAGCCGCAACCGTGCAATGGGGTCCGACGCATCGGGTTGAAATTGATAATCTGCCATGGCTACCTTCGCTGTGAATATCCACCATAACATTACAGTAGCCTGACTCACTGCGAAATCGAGCGGTCTTCAAAATGATGCCTAATGGTTCTGCAATGTAATCTCCAACAACACCATCATCGTCCACCCGCCGGCGTTTTCTTTTCGTGACCTTGATCAGGATATTGTTTGTCCCGATGACATCTCCTGGTATTGGATGTGCATAAGGGTTACCGTGGCGGAGATTTAGCTCCAACAGAGCTTCGTTCCTTGCGGCGGTGCGCTTAAACGCACTCTCGAGCTTGGATGCGCCACCTAGGTTGCGAACTGCTAAGGGGACAGAAGAATGTTGCACGTAACCCGGATACTCTACTGAATAGAAATGAGTAGCAGGAAGGGTACGCTCAGGTGCCTGGGTTGGCAAAGACGATGATTGTTCTGTGTCCATGGCACGGGGCCAATATGTTGATTAGCAAACCTCGCCAGGTATCTTAATGGATAATCATTGCAGAATTAATTAGGATCACAACCAGGCCTTCAGCTTAATGGTTATAGCCAGGGCGATAACATTCGTAAAGCGACGACAGCTCCCAACAAGTAGCTTCATCAGCCTCCTCAGCCAGAGCTGGTTAATTACCACCCGCCTTCTTCTGTAGATTCTTCCACGCACTCAAGAGTTCCTGCAAATGGAGGATAAAAACCTATAACCTTGCCTACCACGTGCTCTCAACTTACTTGGTCTGCCAGATCAACACCAGCCTTCTCGAGTTCCTCCTTGAGCTTCTTACCTGCCTTGCGAAATTCCGCACTGGACAAGAGCTGGAACAATTGCATCGTCGTTGGGCCCGTGGTTGGGTCAACCCCTGTGTAATTGCTTGCAGTCAATATAGCAGGGAAACGACGCCAAGCATGTGTACCTTTCTCTTGCATGAGCTGTTGGATCCCATCCAGCGCCTTCACAGCTTCTGGACTACTCAACAATTTTCGAATGGCGGGAAGGTTTGCCACCTCTTCAAAGCTACCCAGACTCGAGTCGAGCTCTGACGATTTTTTTATTCTTGCATGTACCCGAGGTGTAGATGAAAATGAACGTTGGTACCGGAATGTGAAGTGTGATGCCGGCCGTGCTGGTCGTCGTGCGAGCAATACAAAGTGTCCGATCGTGTTCATCTGGTTGACTGGAGACTCGGTGAAAGCGCAAGGTTCCACGCCACCGACGCGTCGGGCAAGACGCATGTCTTCCCTCATACACACCTTCTTTCGCCATGGATTACGATTATTTCTCAATCGACGCGATCCTCGCAGAAAACCAGGTAGGTACTTTACCGACCAGGAAGACTGTTTCTATATAGGATCTTGTAGAAAATACAATGCACCTTCAAGATAGATGTACCCCGAATGGGACACCTCGGTGGAGGTTCTGATAAGGATGTATGCTTTCATCAATCGTCCAGGTATCATTACGCTCAGCAAGAGGCTCCAACAGATCAAGGCTTTGACAAAGGTCCCACTCCCGATGTGGTTGGCGTACATCTTTCTCTATTCGTAGGGAAGATCCATCTATTCCATCTAGTCACTCATTCACTCCATGACAGCGACTGGGCTGATGTGGCCACGCCGACAGCCTTTGGTACAAGAGTCAGGAATGCGCTCAGGGCAGAGCCCCGGAGTGTCAAGCTCTCCTCGCTCGTTGGAGCGGGTGGGCTATGGTATGGCTTTGGGAAGATGATCATGGAGATGTGAGTAAACTATAGTGGATGTCGGGCAATCATGCTAATTCCAAACTAGATTATCAGAAGAACAGAGCCTTGAATTAGGTACAGTTCTGACGCAGGTGTGTAGCCATCGCGTGTGAGGATATGCCTTGGCTCGGACGATGACACCCAGCAGACGTTCCGCGGGCGTCTCACAGAAGTGATCGATCAAGCTCAGCACTTTGCAGCATTGGGTCCTGCAGGAGGTGGAGGGACTAGCAGCGACGTGACGCAGTCATTTAGAGAAGGTCTGGACGGGACAGAAAGAGAACGTGAAGCCCCAGTTTTCAACCCATACCACATAGTGCTGATGTATTTACAGTATTCTTATTGGCACAAGAAAGCGTCAGACGAACAAAACGTTGGTACGAAGGTAGCGACAAAGCACGCCGGTGAATGACTTGCATTTTAAAGCGAAATGCTTGATCCCATATTTTGGATCTGGTCGTCATTGGTCTTTTTTCTGAGCAACCTCATCTGGGGAGGCGGGCAGCCTTCTTAGTTCTTGCACGAACCTGTAATCCCTAAGCACTAGCGCCACGAAGAACAATCGCAGATGTACCATTTCACGGTTGCCCACAGTGCAATCTCGATCGCCATTAGGATAAAGAAGTGGACATTGCCATTCGTGAGGTACGCTGACCAGGCGAAGACCACAAAAAGAACAACAAAAGCACAGTCGACTGCCAGCAAAAACGAGGGATGCAAGGAAGAGCCTGGCCTCAGAACAAAAGAAAAGAATGCTGATACACCGACGTCGGATTCAGATGGCATGTCGTTGACAAGATGACAGCAAGCGAGTCCGCTCGTTGGATGGATAAATACAAACACTAATCAACAACACTATAGGACTCTCCCCAGTTTCTCCTCCACCAAGTCTTCCCCGATGCGATGCAAGACAAAAACAGATGTTTGTGGGTCTGACTCGGTTTGTCCACGTACTGGAACGCGGGGCTGAGCCAGGCAGTTATGGAGCGAATCCAAAAGTCCAACTGACATTGGAATGTGCCCGACAACTCAAAATACTTTTCAATGAAAAAGAGTACAGACTCTGGTCTAGGAGCATCCTCGGGATCCTCGCGTTCGTCGAAAGTACTCCTAGGCGGTGCCCGGAGTACGGGGAGTTTGAGGTGGTCTAGTTGAGTGTCGAAAACTACAAGACTCGCAGGTGGCGAGCTGTGTCTGTAGGTGCAGCCTCCAGAAGAGAGAGATGATGACATACATCAAAGACTGGGGCGACAGATACTCGATGGTTGAAAGTGCATGAGTGATCAGTAAGAGGTAGGAGGATACCGTATGTCTTGTGTGGGTATTTCAATCGGCTGAAGATCAGTCGGGTGACAAGCGCTTCGACTTACTGTTCTTGCTCGGGCAGGAAATACGTGGAAGGTTCGTGTAACACAAGCAAAGTGGGCGTACGGTCGAGTGTCACCTTCGGAGCGACCGTGGCAGATGGCGAGGAAGCATCGTGTCTGCGGAGCATGGCAAGGATCGCAACGAGGTGTTGGGGACTGGGGGGATAGCTGCGGGGCAAGGGGTCACTCGGACGGAGCATACGTGATGAAATCAAGCGGCCAACAAGACGGTGACCCTCGAGCTCATGCTTGCCACGGAGCCAGTTGCAGAGTGTGTGTTGAGCCATTCGTCGTTGTGGGTCTGGAGGGCTCGCAAGAGGGTGTCGCGGGAAGGGGTGAGGAGTATGGCGTGATGTGGCGGCGGTGTGGAGAGAGCGAGATGGATGGGTGCGGCGGGGTGATAAGGGCCGTGTACGAGGAGGGACTTGAACCGGGGCAGGGACGGAGCTGGTTCCGGAAAGAGACGCATGCGCTCGCCATCCTGTGTTGCTACCGTTATTTAAAGTACCCCGCTCATCAGGCATCATGTCCCTTGACCACTCATGTCCGTCCTCTCCACAATCCCATATGCTGCCGCTCTCTTCCTCGACTCCGCCCAGGTGTCTGCCCAGTTTGCCCCAGTCCCTTGGCTCGCTCCAGCCATCGGCTTTCTCAACACCCTCGTCACCATGATCAGGCAGGCCCGTGCCAACAAGTATCCCATTCTCCGTCTCCTCTACTCGCGATCTCTTACCGCCAACTAGGAACGCCTTGAAGCAGCTCCAGGATCGCTGCATCAGCTTCTTGATCGTCGCTCGGCACAATGGCGATGATGCACCCCTGCCAGAACAGCAGAGGTTGATCATTGGTGTTGAAAGGTCTCTTCTTCATGCACCCCGCACACCCGTCTGCGCTGACCACAAATCCTTAGTACACTCCGTAGCATTATCGACCGTCTTGACAAGTGGTGCTCGAAAAGCTCGTTCGAGCTTTTCATCAAGCAAGCCGATCTTGCGACTGTGATCCAAGACTGTCACATGGAAATTAACGATAGTCTGACGAAACTTCAAGTGTGTTAAAAATATCATATTCTTCTCTGGCTGATCCCTCGCCCAAGCTCACTGCAGCATTGGACACCGCAGTTTGGCAGTCTGAATTCAAGGCAAACAACGAACGCGACCAAGCCGAAATTCTACATTATCTCTCTGATATCAAGAATACCCAGTCGATCATTGCGATGACCCAACATCAACAAGGCACTGACATAAAGGCTATCATGGCACTAATGCAACAGGTGCGTGGATGGCGTCTGTCCATTTTTACTTCCATCTCAACCCTGCGATCCACTCGCAGAATCTCTCAATCACTCCCGGTTATGACACCCATGGACTCGAGACTAACTTGTATCGAATACAAAAGTCTACCGGAAAACTACTTACAAACATGCATTTACAACGGGGAGAAGTACGCCGACTTGGCCAGTACCCCGTCAGTGGAACAGGCTCCATGGATATCTGGGAGGGATTATACCTGAATGAAGAAAAGGTCGCCATAAAGATCTTGCGTGCCGTTCATTCTTCTCCCAAGAGTCTACAGGTATGTTTCCATAAACACTGGTCGATCCACGTATTCGCATAAACACTTTACCAGCGATTTAGACGTGAAGTCGACATCTGGAATAGGGTATGGGAAAACGACCAAGGACGCCACATCCTCCCCCTCTATGGATTTTGCCAGAATGATGGGCCGTTCCCGTACGTCTTTTCTGTCGTGAGAGCAAACTTGACCTGACGTCTGCGACAGTTATGTCGTCAGTCCATGGCACCCGTATGGAACGGCTGACAAGTATGTCGCCTTTTTCCCCGACGTCGACCACCTTGCATTGGTCAGTCTTGAGGGTTGGTTTGCTATCGGCCTGGTTTACTGGGAAATTCCACAGATCCGAGGCATCAGTGCGGGTGTCCATGTCTTGCACACCATGAACCCACCCATTGTTCACGGGGATTTGAAAGGGGTGAGTGTCGATCCTCTCACCCACATTCATACCTAACATGTGCTTTAATAGGCTAATATCATTATCAATGCGGGTGGAAACCCACTCCTTGCAGACTTTGGTTTCTCGAGAGTACGCCGCAGGCATTAAATCTAACACCTATTCTAACACAGTTGCATCAGGTTGTAGAAGATATAACTGGTGTACCCTTCACGCAGTCTGCTGGGTGAGCATGGTTTTGCAAGATTATATGTTTTCAATATGCCGATGCTTGGTTTCAGAGTCTCAAACTCTCAAAGGTGGTTGGCACCTGAACTATGCTTTGATAAGGGCAGGCTCACCAGGGCTGCTGACGTTTATGCATTCGGAATGACAATGTTGGAGGTATATCGGTTTCTTTGTGTCAAGTCAAGCTTCTAATGGCTTCTGAGCAGCTAATGACGCACGCAATGCCCTGGGCAACCGTCAGACACACCACACAAGTCATCATTAAGGTGGCTTCGGGTGAAAAGCCCCCTAGACCCTGTGATGATGCAACCATTGCGAGAGGACTTGACGATCATCTCTGGGAAGTCATGCAGAAGTGCTGGGAGGAAGCGGAAACCCGGCCAACCGTGACAGAGGTTATGCAGATACTGTGAGGTATTGGCCAACTACAAGTCGCATTACGTAATCTTTACTGTTGGCCACCGAACGGCGTAAACTATGTACATAGTCGACCAATCATAGCTAGTCGTTACGCTTAAAGATGCATCCATTCGCGTCCTATGTCTTACGAAGTTATTACAAGGCAACTGGTTGGAACGAAGATAACCTCTATGCCAATTTGACCCGATCTTCCAGTGGTAGGTCCCCTTGTATAGCCCGCCCTCTATCCTAAAGTCTTGGGGCAGCTATACTGGATTTCAACATCCCGCGTGGACTGCATCTTTCGATATCCAAGTCGCCAAACCCGCTCTTCAGCACGTCGTATTCCATGAATGCAATGCCGTCGCTCAATGGCTCGGTGGGATACATCTTTACCTCGTGCGGGTTAGACATTAAGAACTCTGGGGACGTCCGTTTCAAGGACATGGTCGAACGATTCAAGTTGTATAGCCAACCTAGACGACCAGAGGGAAAGGAAGAATGGCTGGCTGGCCAGCGTGTTGACTCGCGGGGTATGTATCCATACCCCATTCTTTGCATCTGTCATCTTGAAACGTTGACCGACAGGGTCCTGCGACAGATTATCTCCTATATGGCCGTCTATACCTCCCTTCCGGTCGGTTGGATGCGCTGTATTCGACCCGGCTATCACCTACTGTACAAGCGCTGGTAGCTGCCATCTCCGACCCGCGATCCAGCCTCACCGGAGAGGGGAGAGCGCGTGGGGAGAATGTGAGTAATGTCGTGTTCAGCCTGCAGCACGATGTCGGAAAATGGTGCACCGAGTATACCTGGAGCGCTGAAGATGCGATGTGGGGAGTGCGCGTGTTGCATAATTTTGGCAGGCTCGGCAACTCCGTAGAACCTTCTGAGGATTCCAGTTCCTCCATTGGTCCCCGGCCAAAACGCGTGGACGAGGAAGATGCTACCGGTGGTGGACTCAAGGGCCGTGTTTCCGCAGGAGCAGAATTTTACATCAGTGCAAAGGAGAAGAGCGCGGGAGGTATGGAGATAACTCTGTATTGCCAGGAGTATGCTTAGTTCTTTTTTTTTTCTGCAGTGTCTACCGGAATTCGGTTTACGACACTCTCAGACTCGTCTACTCCTTCATCTCAATCGCAGTCGTCTTCGTCATCTCCCGCACCTCGTGGACTGCCGTCTCAGCCACCCACCACAATTACAGCCTTGTTCAATCCAATGATGGGCCATGTTTCAGCCGCATACGCCGCCAAGGTCTCCCAAGACCTTTCTTTATGTTCAAGGTTTGACTTTAATGTCTATAGCTACGATAGCGAGTGGACCATGGGGGCGGAATGGTGGATGCGACGTGCCCTCTCGCAACCGATCTCGGACAGCGATTCCTCCCAGCCTCCAGATAACGACCCAAGCCCTCAGCAAGGGTTGTCCCACTCAGCGTCGGATGTCCGAGGGGTTGTGAAAACCAGGATATCAACCAACAACGTTCGTTACACCCGTTCCTTATGTTATTGTACTGTGCCACTCAATTCTTGTATAGACTGTTTCGTTGTTATGGGAAGGTCGCCTGAATCAAATGCTGGTCAGCTTGGGTGTTGTTTCGGACCTGTCAAGCAGGTCGAAACCCATCAAAGCCATCGGACTCGAACTGTCGTATTTCAGTACAGGATAAGGCTTTTGTACCCACTCGAGTCTTGTGTGTTAACTAGCGACGAATAAGAGTTTCAGTAACGTGTAGTACATACACCCCGGTTCATTTGAGAACAAAATACAGGTGTCTCAAGCGTGACGGAGAAGGGATGAAGTGGGTATCTGTTCGGGACTAGGTGGAACGAGATCAAGAATTTATTTGTCCAGTAGAAGCGTATGAATATAGAGCAAGTATTCGACAATTTACAGCAATGTGTGTAGATCAGGATGTAAGTCACAAGTAAAATTTCATGATGAGATGGTAGAGTCTTTTGTGACAGGGATTGCTTGTGCACGGGGAGCGGGTCCAAGTCCGCCAATCGTGCGGGCCAGCTTGGAAATCGCTTCGCCGGTGATAACAGGGCGGGAAGGTTGAGGTGGTCGCGAGCCTGCACCTCCGGCAGGTGTGGAATGGTTGCGGGCATGAGTGTAAACATGCTTTCCAAGGGGCGAGCAGGCACCTGATCGACCATGTCGCTGAGATACCATACTTGGAGGAGCAGTATGCGGCTGATGGATTCCCGGTCGACCTTCCGTTTGCGAACGTGAGTGGGTGCGGGTGGCAGTAGAAGAAGGGTGACCGGACAGAAGGCTAGGGGCCGAATAGGACTCTGGCAAACCAGGCAAAGGTGCATGAATCGAAGCAGTAAGACCTCGTTCACTAGAGGACCCGCTGGACACTCTCTCCAATGTAGGATGTTCGTCCGCCGACGGTGCATGAATCGACTCAGACAACCCCTCGGTTTTTGTCGTGAGTGCTTCGTCCTCCGCAACAGGTACGGGAGGCTTCGGAGGAAGATTGGAAGGCTTGCTGATTGATCTACCTCGGGCACGCAAACTCTCCATAGCTGCGACAGGTTTCGGTGGGAGGGAGGGATGTAACGGAAACTTTCCATCCGAAAGAGTAGGTGATGACGATTCTTCCACGGGTGTGGGCAATACAACACATTGTTCCGGAGCCTTCTCGGCGGTGGACGGCATGATGGCTGCTCCTTTCGCAGGACTAGGCAGGAACGAGGGTTGGATGGGCGATTCTTTTACCTGCTCAGGCTGAGCATCATAAGTTTCCATTTCCTGTTCTTCTTCCCGGTGAACTTCTGAATGTGGCTCCGGCAGCGGTTTCAGAGTGTCTACCAGGATCGGGGAAATCTCCTCGCTCTGCTCTCCATCGCGGGTTGCATTGGTGTGTGTTGTTGTAACGCCCCAGTCGTCAAGATCTGGTAGAGAGTCATCATCATCACCAGCCCAATCGATGTGGCTACCAGGAGTCGTCGGTCGATTTTCAGCCATCGCGACGGCTCTGACACGTTCTACCAACGCATCGATATCATGTCGAATCTCTGCCTCGTGAGCAGCCACGAGGTGTGGCGGAATATCCTTGCGCATAACTGTCTGAGACGCGGGTGTCGAGCCACCCCGTGACTTCTGTGATTTGATAGCATTTGGCAGAGGCGGCGGCTTTGCGGTTGTGGTGGGACCTCTTCCTGGCTGAGAGCGACGTCGACGGTTAGCAGATCGAGAGGGCGTAGGTGGAGCTGTCTGGGAGGTTTCAGAGGGAGAGGCAGGTGCGACCACGACAGCAGGGACAACTCGAGGTTGTTTGCGGGATGCCGGTTTAGGCCGGCCACCGCGCTCAACGGAACCGTTGACAGTTTTCTCTGATACACCATTCGGCGTTGTGGTAGTGGAGGTTGGCGCTGGAGGCTTGTGTGAGACAGAGGGCACCTTTGGTGACAGAGATGGTGTGCCGTTGGCTGTATCCGAGTGACTGCCGCCTTTTTGGCCCGAGTTACTTGGTGGATGGCCCCCACCTCGACCGCCCCTGACACCACCACCTCGGCTACCCCTTCCCCGGCTAATTCCACGGAAAGCTGACCCTGGTTCACCCGTCTTCAGCATGCCCCAGTCTCTATTACGAGGAGAGCCTTGGGCAGAGGGGTTTGGACTACTTGGTACGGTCCGGGAAGCTGCCGTGGCCATCTATCCAACCGACCACACTACTTATGTGTTAACTGCTCGAGGTTGGGAGGAGCTGCTGATGCACATGGCTCAGTATGGCGTTCAAGTGAAGCAGGTGAATGGGAGTGACACTGACTTTGAAACTTTGGGGATGAAGAGGATCCTAGGTACCCTCCGCCTTTGCTTACTTCTTCCCGTACGACTCTGGTGGTGATGATGAACAAATTGTGTCAGAACAGCTGCTGTCAGACGATGACTTGACTGACTGTCGAGGTTGGCTTCGAAACCCGGTGAGCCAAACATGGCAAAGCAAGCCCGACCCCGGAGCGCGTCTTGAGGCACCTCGCGTTCAATACCATCACCGACACTCCAAAATGTCCAAAGCCTCCCAGCCAGAACTCAAAAAGGTACGTCTGTCTGTAGCCATAGCGTTCTATCACATTCACGACTCTTCTAGTTTATGGACAAGAAGTTGTTCGTTCATCTACAGGGTGGTCGTAAAGTCAGCGGTATTTTGCGCGGCTACGATCTGTTCCTCAACCTTGTGATCGACGACGCCCTTGAAGAGACTACTCCCGCTCAAAAGCATCCAATTGGTACAGTGGTAGGCTTGATCTTCCCCATCGTCTGCTGTTTGGTCTGATTCTCCCATCATCCCAGGTGATTCGCGGCAATAGCGTAACTTCCATGGAGATCTTGGAGGCAACTCGATAGGAAAATAGAAATTGATATGCTGATTTAAGAACACGCTCGTTAAGTATATGGTTTGTTCACTCAACATGGGCAGCACACAAGTCGTCACTAATGTTTTACGTGCCCGCACAATTACTCAGGCGACTTGTATTCCATCCCATTCTATGGGTGTCGCCAGTGATGTGTAGCAAGCCTTCTTCTGAAAAGTACATTCAAACATTTACCAATTGATGTTGTTATCTGTAATTTTGCACGTCTGTCCGTCGTACTATCTGGTACAACAACTTGAACTTCGGTAGTCATGTTGGTCAACTGGCGCTTTTACAGAGCACACAATCATACCCAACAAGTTCCCATCTCAAAGTATTGCAATAAGGGGGAGATAATTGATATCCCTCGTTGCGTTCAAAGTATGACTGGGAAACCTTCCGAGTCGGTCGCACTCCCCGACAGCTCTAGGGTGCTCGCTCGACGCCCACTTTTTGAAAGAGAGCCCCATCAGTGGTTGGGATGATGCATGGTGTGACGTCTGTACCCCGGACTCGAGCGTTCGAACAATAAAATGGGACTACGTTTCCCCTAGGAAAATTGGACTCACCTTCAGGGGATATTCAGCCCGTGCTCCGTGATCTGATCTTGTCATATGGACTTGATCTTCCCAAGGTTGGCCGTGCTCTCATCCCGGGGTGTGACAAGGTAGTATAGGCCCTGCTAAAACTCACTGAATGAGGACTCACATCAAACAAGGTTACGATGCAACCTTGATTGCCTCTCATCTGAGACTCGACGTGTTGGCCATCGATATATCGTCAACAGCAGTCCAGGTTGCACGCGAGTAAGGCTCGGCCGAAGGGGACCGATAATCTTATACTTACTCCCGCTAGTCACTTTGATAGCAGTTATTCAGGAGTCCCCGGCGCCAAAGTGTCATTCGAGGTGGCAGACTTCTTCAACTTTTCAGTCCCTGACGACCAGCGGTTCACCCTGATCTATGACTACATGTGTGTATCCTCATCTGTGTCTCTGCAACTGGGTGAGAACTGGTTCCTTAGATTCTTCGTCGCGATACCGCCAGTTCTGAGGAGTGTTTGGGGCAAGCAAATTTCTGCGTTGCTGAAGCCTGGTGGCCATCTCATCACACCCGTATGGCCGCTCAACTTACCCGTGGACCATGACGGCCCGTTCTAAGTCAAACCTGAACACTACGTTGACGTCATCGGAGATGGTTGGGAGAAAGTTCTTGACAAGATCCCGGAAATGGAATCCCAGGGCATGTGGGTCAGGAGACACTGGTCATCTACGGGAAGTTGTGACCTTTGGGTGCGCACCCGAAAGCGCTGTAACAACCAAGTGTCGGTGTAATATAGCGGAAACGTTTTTGTACATGGATATCAAGCTTTTCAAGCTTGTCAGCGAGGATGCAATTGGATCCATGCATATGTTGACGGTAGATGTCGCGATTGGCCACGTGCGAATTTTTACAACCACTCAGCCTTTGACGCGGTTCAGAGACGTCTACATGCATATAGCATGCAGAGGCCCTTAACAAGCCTCCGAGCCACGACCAAGCCCCGACGGCCTTTGCTGCTCCGATGCCTACTCCATCTCACCGCAACAGCACCAGCGTCAAGTATTGTGGAACCCAGACTCGTTGCCGAGTCGAGCACTGGTCGCGACGCCATTCGCGATCGCAAGCTTTCTTCTCTTAGGTCCGCGTTGTCCCAAGGTAACGCCGACTCCTCGACTGTTTGGGCGAGATACATTGACTTTCCGAGCACGCCGGACCACAGCAGTCTTCCTCTTGAAATTCACCAAAAGGTCCTTCGGAAATGTGTTCCTCACCCTTCCATCCTTCGTCCGTTCGCTGCCAGACGTATGCAGGGCCATGCACCCCCTCGCGCGGCGCACCCATATGAAGCCAGGTTGAAGGCCGTCATGCGCAACATTCGCTCCATATCACAAAGGCCCTCTTTAGACGACTACAACTACGTTCTGGAGCAATTCGCTGCCGTTGGCCATCTATATGGCTCTATGAAAGTATACGACGAGCTTAGACACGCCGTCAAGCTCCAGCCCGACACCCGGACGCTTTGTCTCAACCTTCAATCCATTGCCCATCGACTCACCCTTCCCATGTACAAATCTCGGAGGGCAAGGATTCAGTCCGACTGCGCAGCCTTTTGCAAGATTCTGCTGAACGACATGAACTCCCTTGATATACCCTTCACTTCTGTCGCTCTGGACCTCGCGATTCGTATCTCAAAAGAAACCGCGGATCAGGCCATCTTTTTACAGCTCCTGAAATTGGCGTATGGGATTGACTTGGACTTCCCTGACCATCTGCCAATACAACGGGACCACACCGCATCTGCCGAAGCCGGCATTCCCCAACTACCTAACTTTCAGCCTTTCTCCACTGCCGCACTCAACACGACTGTTGATATGATCGGGCGATCTGGAAACGTTTCCAAACTCGTTCTGGCGTTCGAGGTGCTTACACAACCTCTGCCTCCACAAGCCAGTCAACATTATTCTCTAGAGTTCGACGATGAAGACGACTTCGGCGTCGTTAACCCCGCCTCCACTCAACCTCACCAGACTCCACATGCAAAGCCAAATTCAACCACTTACCATCTCCTCCTCAAACACTTGTCGTGCGCCAATCATTCAACTTTGGCACGACACTACCTCTTCCAAGCATTCCAGCTTGACAGGGTCGTGGACAGAGCTGTGCGGACACAGATCTATCACACTCCGTACAAAACGCCAGCCCCTCAGTTCGCTATCAACAGGCAGATGCTCTTGTCCGTCTTCGGAACGGCGAAGAGGAATAAAGATATGCAGTTGATGCGGTTTGTGGGGTACATCGCCCGACAAACATATAGGAGAAAGAAGAACGACATAGCGTACTACAGTAAGCTGCGGGAGTTGCAACGGCAGGGACGACAAGCTCTAGCCCCAGACCATGATCCGTCTCACCCAAATCCGTCAGTATCACTCAGGGAGACGTTCGTCAATGTGCTTCCATCATTCTCCCATGTCGTTGATGCCACCGATTCCGCTTCCCCGACATCCCCGGAACAGTCACCTCCCGTCAAGTATTTTAATGTATCTGTCCATCTAGAAGTCCTTCAAAAAGACTTTGAAGACATTGCGGACTTCTACACTCAGGAGTTCCTCCCAGCTCTCGCTCGTAAGACCCAGCGCGTCAAGGAACGGCTCGGACGCCGAGTGTGGAGTCAGAAGAACCTGTATCTGCGCACAAAAAGCAATCGATCCATCGTCTCACGTGAAGATTGGACGGAGATGGTGAACTTTCAGGCAGACAGGTCGGCCGATGGCGAGAGTCTGTCTAGCAAGCAAGACTTGGGAAAGGTGCAGTCAGGGCAATTGGCAGCTGCGAGAGGGCTAGCCACTTCAGCTATTGGGAGCTGTATGTTGGCACGGCCGTTGGTTCCACCAATAGATTTTTGTGGGTCGACTGATTCCCTTGTATACGATGGCCCTATCTCATACACTCACTAGTTGATCCGTCATTTCATGGAAATTAATTCGTAGCCCTCGAGGGAGTAGTCAGGGAATTGCATATACACTGTTATACACGCGTATCATATATTGCGACAAAGCATCTGCAAAAGTTTTCAACCGCATTGCTTGGTCAACAGCAGTGGGCACGAGCTTATCGGTATTCTCTACGACAGGTGTCCGAGATCTGTCTCGTAGGAAGCACATTGACGAATTATGCCAGCTTCTTGTAATCAGTAATCCGATCGTTGACAACTTTCTCCATAGCATTCAGCCACATGTTGATGTCCGACTGAAGAACTCCCTTGAATGAAAGTCCGTTTGGAGTAGAGGACGCAGGCGTATTGGAGGCAACGACACCAGCACCGATGTAGTGTGCTAAGGCGAGGACGGGAAGGCGCCGCAAGGCACGGCCTGAAAGGCCGTGGTCCTATGGTTGTGCGGAGTTGGTTATTAGCATAGCAACAAGAGGAGCGCCATACCCTGCACTTAGCGGCGAGCCCTAGGAGCGCCTTTCCGATCTTATCCTTTTGAGCATGGGATGGGTCGATAATCTCCCCAGATGAACGGGTCTCCAAGTACCACCCATGTTTTTCCATATATAACACATCCTCTAATGAAGGGATAGACTACAAACCAATCAGCGATTCTCTTAATGTGTGGATGCATGGTATTGACTAACCGCTTCCTGTACGATGCCCCTGAGAACGAATTCGCAGAGTGAACTACGCAAAATCTCGTAAACAGCCTCGCGAGGGGGGGTGTCGATATATTGGATAATATCTGCCCTGTCAACGAAAGCAGAGTCTAATGACTTGTAAGAGGCAGTACTGGCCTGCGATGGGATGGAGTGCGCAAACCTATAGCTTTGGCAAGATTACTAGTTGACATCACCAAGACGTTTTTTCTGTGTTTTAGTTTGTCAAGTTGAGTGAGGAGTGCATTAACCACCTGGATTCATTTTGGATTAGGATGCGAAACTTCGGGCCTGGTAATCCACTAACTCGAAGACCATCAGACGGTTCAGTACCTGCCATGGCTCCTGCTCTGGCAGAAGTCAGGGACTCGACTTCATCTGGTGAATGTCGTGAATATCCGCAGACATGCTGTGAATGCATCATGGAAGCAACAGACCGATGAGGACAACGACGAAACAATCCTCGTCTTCGACCATTTCCATGATGCTGTTGAAAAGTCGCTGCACGAGTTTTCCGGACTCCGAGAACCATCGAGAGAATAGTGAGTGAGAGTTGATCTCCAAGAGACGTGCTTGCGTATAGCTGTCAGGGCCGGGCTTAACAGGCATACGACGACATTTCAAAAGGAACGCACCGATGGGATAGTCGTATTGAAAGCTTCTGAGCCAGTGCTCGACAAAGAGAGGTTTTTCCCGTACCAGGCGGACCATGAAGAAGTACGACTCTGTTCCACGAGACGAGGTTGACTGAATAGCGGTCAGTGACGGTTCTCCAGCCAAAACCATATACGTACAGTCGACGTTAGCATCACTGAGAACGAGGGTAGCATATATGTAGTCGAGAAGCTTGAGTTTTATGTTATCCGCGTATATCAGCCCTTCCCATAGCCCTTCCCAGGATCTGCAAGGTAATTCGCAGACACTTGCTGCGAGTACGTCCTCATTGCCGTCTCCAGAGCCGTTAGCGTACTCTTCTACGGTATCGTTCTCGGATGGCTGGTAAGTGTGTATCTGAAGAGAAATTTCGTTCAAGGAGAGGGAACTTGACGGACAGGATGATTCCGAGACTGCGATGCGCTCGACGGAGGACGCCAGGGTTGGATCAACATCCCAGCCACTCAGGACTGATGGGAGGGAGAGACGCTCAAAAGAGGTCGTGATGTAGTCTTGCACGAGGTCTTGTATGACATCCATCCTTCTCCGTGCCTTTGAGGCAAGGCGAACCTCGACTGCAGACAAAGCCCACCGATGCTTGTATTAGATATCCCACAGACTGTAAAGATGGCGCCTACCATGGACAGTCCATGTCGCTGGTCCACCAGCTTGATGTTGGTCTGCTGCTGAGATCGGCACGTCCATGTGGTCTGAGTGAGCGACGCGTTGTTGGCCAAACAACGCGTCCACACACGAGATAGCGTCACGTGGTCGGAGATGATCGATGACCACTGTCAGTGCTCTCTCAGGCTCTAGCGCTCAGCCGTCTGTCGACAGCGCACGATGGCGGACACTTCCCCTGCAGCGTCCTGCCCCACATCGACCACGCAAGAGCCCAGTCAGGATGTACTCGATCCATCTACTTTTGTGCCACCGAGCCCTCTTCCACACCCTCACATCGTTATCGAGTTTTGCGATAGGGTATGCTTTGTTTGCTTCAAAGCTCGCGTCTCTCATAAGGCCCTCTCAGTGTCGTTGGTACGACTCCCCGCTTCCTTGACAAGACTACGGTCTGAAAGTCCGTCGATAGGCTCCATCGAGCGACATGGGTATCGACTGAGTTACTTCTGACATTTCCACCTCCGGCCCTCAAGGCGGTCTCGGTCATGCCGCTGAATTCTGATGATACTACTGGTCGATTCCGTGTCTGGTTGGAGGGTGGTGAGGGCTCTCCCATCTTGATATGGGACCGCAAGGTCAATGGCGGCTTTCCAGAGCTCAAAGTATTGGTAAGCAGGAGGGTGACGGCCATGATGTCGTGTTCACGCTTGCACAGAAGCAGCGCATCCGAGACCACATCCAACCTGGCAAGTCGCTAGGACACTCTGACAGAAAGTCGTGAATGAGGAGTGTTGTTCCATTATTCGGAGTATAGATAGTTTCGAACATGTAGTGTTGGTTTGCCCAGACTGAGTTGCCGAGAAGCTCCTTGTTCTCCGCCACATGATAGCCCAGCCGTGTCCGACGTGTAGCACCAAATCTTTTTCTGAGCTCAGGCTCGTCCAAGTCACTTCTTCGGCCCCAAACTCTATTCATTCTCTTTTCTCTAGACTATCATGAGCAGCGACCGTCTCGACAAACTCGTAAGCCAATGCAAAAGCAATGGTCCGTTCTCTCGTTGGTTGGTTCCGAATCCTCGTTCACCCCCGCTTTAGATGTTGAACTCAAACTCGACGCTGTCACAAAACTCCAAACCGAATTCGAAGCTGGCGTAGAGGTGTATCACATTCTGAATGTACTTGTTCCTTCGCTGAGTTGGCGTATGATTCGCTACTGCAGATCGCGGACCCAGAACCCCTCATCGCCGTTCTCAAAACCTGCCTTCGTATTGCAAATCAACACCTCACAACTGCAACCCTTTCGGCCATCCCTCCACTTCTCCCTCTTATAATACATCGTCCTAATGGCACGCCCAACGCGCGTCCGTTTTCCGCTTCCTCTTCCACCTCTTCATCAAGCGCGTCTAGCTATGATGTCTCTGTCCTCCGACATGTCATGAGCTCCTTCTTACCATCCCCTGGTGTCTTTGAAAGACTTGGAGATGCGCGCGACAAAGCACGCGACAAAGCGCGCGAAACCCTCGTCATCATTGGTGGATTCGCGTTTCGTTCCTCCTCATCGACATCCAAACTTGCTAGTGGCAAGGGCCCTGAGCCACCCATTGTAATTTTCGAACGCTTTTTAAGAGACAACGGGCTCTCCAGTAAAGTATGGAGAGTCCGGGAACAAGTGAGGGTTTCGTCCATGCAATTACAAGAACTAACGACATCTTCCTGCTAGTCAATTTTGGTGCTGGTAAATATCCGTCGGGCTCATCACACGTTTCCCATCCGACCATATCTTTCGCTTTTGGTGGACGCGTTGGAAGACACCGACGGCAACGTTCGTGCATGCGCGACCCCTTCGATCATCGAGCTTTTCACGGGTCCCGGCGTCACGGATGCCGCGCGTGCTGATCTAAAGAAGGAGATGACGAAGAAGGGTGTCAGGAAGGCGATCGTTGACAACGTCCTAAGCAAGCTCATGAGCAGCAGCCGGAGCACGGGAGCGAGCACCCCGTTGAGTGAAGGATCAGAGAACGGTGACACTGGCACGAAAAGGGAGTACATTCCCCCCAGTCTGATGTTGCAAAATCGACGCCCCACTGCCGGAGCTCCCTCAACTGGACCACCAGCTGCTACGCCAATAGTTCGTGCAGCAAGTCACGGACAGGTCAAAGAACTGTCAAGACCAGCGAGCAGGGCAGCAATGGTAGTTACGCCTCCTTTAGCGCAACCTTCAAGCGAGACTGCTAGCACAGTTGAACCCGCCTTTGTAAGCCGCGTAGATCATAAATCATCACTTCTAATTGACATAGGCTGTAGATTGCGTCGGCTAGAGACCTAGAGAATGAATTTGCAGCCATGATGAAAGCATTCGAGGTATGTGCACTGGTGGATCTCGAACTGCCACTCTGAGCGTGCATCATTGACTAGGGAAAAGAGACTGAGCATAATTGGGCCACACGAGAAAGAGGCATACAACGCGTGCGAGGAATGCTCAAAGGGGATATCCATACAAGATACCCTGATGTTTTTTTCCAGTGTCTCAAGGACGGATTCATCCAGGCTTCATTGAAAACTGTGAGTTCTAGTCTTACGAGACTGCCCCCTTCCTTACTATCTCTCCCTTAGCTTGCAAGTTTGAGGACAACGGTTTCTGCAAATACCTGCTCTATGTATGCAGAGCTGGCTACGGCTCTTGGCACCGGCATTGACCCGTTTTGTGAAACAATCTTCACAAATCTACTCCGCATGGCAGGATTTACAAAGAAAATCACAGCCCAACAATCGCAGCAAACTCTGTCTCATGTCATTCAGCATGCCTCAGCTCATCCTCGCACGCTCTTATCCCTCTTGTGGAATACTTTACAAGAGAAGACTGTGCAGTCTCGCGCGTATGTGGTCGGTCATATCAAGGCGTATATCGAAGTGCATGGCCACCGGTCAAAGTCATACATCGAATCCGCTGGCGGGTTGGAATTGTTGGAGAAGTCCGTAAAGAAGGCGCTCGGGGACCCTAATCCTGCTGTTCGAGAGAGCGCACGTGGGATGTTCTGGGTTTTCAATAGTGTCTGGCACGACAGGGCAACTGTGATAATTGAGGCGTTGGATGCGACCGCACGAAAGCAGTTGGAAAAGGCGTGCCCGGATCCGAATGTTATGGTCAATGTTCCACCCACCACTCCGAACTTGAAAAAAAGCAGCGTTGCAGCGGCGATCGCAGCCAGTCGTGCAAAGGCGAAAGCGATTGCGAACGCACCTCCCACCCTTAGACATCAGGCCACATCGACGTCACGCACCGCAGGAGCAGCTTCACCGCCTTCGCGGGGCACCAGCACTCCTAGCAGTCCGTCTGGAAAATCTGCTAATGGTAGGAGTTCTCCGACGCCTGCGTCGCGGGCACCGCTCTCCCCTCGTTCGTCTCTGTCTCCTCCAACCCCGCCTAGGTCCCGGATTCTTTCTAATAACGCAACCATGCCGCGGTCTGTCAGCACTTCAGTGATCTCCACTTCTCATACCCGGATGCCCTCCGATTCAGTTTCCACAGGTGCTGTAGACGCTATGAGACGCAGAACTTCCTCGCCTCTTACACCCCCTTTGCAATCCCCAGTTCGATCCTCAGCAGCCCGAAAGTCTCTACAAACAGTCCTCCCAACGTCAAATAGCGAACCTTCTCATGTTCGTGTTGTACTTCCTTTGCCCGCGGCCATTCCTGTTAGACAGTCCATCGTGATACCCGACTTGGACGATCAAGATTCCTTCCTCCTGGCTACCACCATCCCGGTGCCGGATGACAGTGACTCCGACATGGACGACTCTGCGAATGTTATGTCCTTCTCAACACCGTACAAACTGTATCCCCCCGCTTCAAGTCATACCTCCCAACAGCCATCGTCCGGCATTTCGACACCCAATACCGTATCAAATGCTCTTTCCGATTCCCCCGAGAAACCTTCTGATCCGACCCCCGTCGAGGATGCGCTCCGTGCGCGTGCTGAGCAGGCACAAAGTGCCGCAGAGCGTCTCCTGGAGTTATCGGACCCTGAGGCGGAAGATAATGCACACTCGGCGATTCCCGCCTCGTTGCTACTAGGGAGCAGCAGCGCCGTGACCCCAAAGCCACCCAAGATGCCCGCTGTCCCAAAGATCAAGAAGAGTTTAGCGCCACCTGTGACGCCAGATGGTCGCAATGCTGCCATCTTTCGACAGGCAGCCTTGTTCAAAAACAGTCCAATGAACGGCAGGAAACCTTCCGAACCACTGATCAAACCCTTGCAGGATCAGAGCCACGAGAACGGGTGGTGGTTGAAACGGGCTTCTAGTGACTATCGATCCGTTTGCCTCTCCCTCAATGTTCTGACTCCTCTCCATAGCAATTGAACATGGAACACCACTGAAGGGTGCCGAAGCTGCAGACCGTGTGCAAGATCTTCATGAACTCGTGACGGCGCTCGAGGATGGCAATGCTGACGTTCGCGTCCTACAGAAATTGGCATTGCTTTGCGCAAGTAACCCTATCCCCGCTGATACTGCTTCTCCACTGAGCCCCCGCCTTGGGCTCCCCTCAAGCCTATCACCGTTCATCCCGATCACGCGTACACTTCCGCGTGTCGTTCCGGACATGTGGACTAAAGAGAGGAGTTTTGATCGGTTGTTCGATGGGTTGCTGAGGTTTCTCGACCCGACCACAGTGCGTTAGATTTCACCTCCACAAAGACGTTTTCGATGTCATAATCTGGTAGGATGCCGAGCCATTGGAATATGCGTTGATTGTCTTGTGGGAAATCCTAGAAAACCAAGCCGCTTTCCTCGAGGGCAGAGAAGCAGAACTTTTCTCTGCGCTGTTCAGAGTGCGATATTGTAATGCAATTGACGTGGGTTTTCCCCCCTCCATAATGCCCTTTGATCCCTGATGTTGTGTTAGGTTCTGGAAGCGACCAAGACCATTCGAGACGCACTATGTTCATGCATAGAGCCAGTGTATGGCCTGACAACGATGCATAGCAGTCTGCGCGGTTTTCTTGCTGAACCTGCGTTGGATGTGGACGCCAAGGCAGGATCGCACGCATTTGGCTTGATTGGACTCGGCAAGTTTATTCTGAGGCTTCCTACTGAAGTGCTCGAAGAAGAGCTACCTCGCCTGAAGCAAACATTGATTGCAGTAAGTCTTATCGTTCCATACATTTGGTTCAAGGCAGTGTTGATCGTCGTCGTCATCGTCGTCTAGGCACTCAATGATACCACGACACTAGTCATTCGTGAGGCGGGCTATGCTGCGATCATCGCCTCCCAACTAGTGTTGCACGACGAAGCACATCTGTTCGCGCTTCTGGATGGACTGGACGATAACAAGAAAAATCTGCTCACATATTATTTCGAAAAGCACGGTGCCCGTGAACTTGACTTTTCTTCCGGTTCCACGGACACCGTAGGAATGACGAGGCTCGAGTCTCAGATGGGAAGGCTCGACAAGATCATGAACACGCCTCAGAAAGGAAGGCAAAGTAGTGGATAGTACTCATGCATATGTGGTATGCCCGCTGTTAGAGAATTCATTCCGTCCGAGAAGCATTGAAACATTCCTTTTCGTGTATATGACAGTTCCTTGTCCAGCTCTGCCTGCACATTACACTCGTTTTGTTTTCAATACACATATTCCATTCACAAGTGTCTACGTCGTAGTATACCTCACCATCGTTTTTATCTAGTACCCGCATGCATGTCTATGTTATTCCCTTTCGCAATCAATGGTTATCTGCGAAGAGAGACTCTCCATAGAAAATAGCCGATGCCAGAGAGGAGACCCCCAACGTGTCCCGGCGTGTCAGTTTTTGTGCGCTATTCGTTCATGCAGAATGAATACCCCGTCGACCACGTGGAATAGGATGCATACCTGATCTGAAAAGCTGCGCCATCCATCATAAAGAAGGACACCTGGGAGAAACACCCAGGCCGGACAGGGAATGACAAAGAAGATCAGAAACGTGTTGCGGGGAAAGGCACACGAATATAAAGCGAGGGTGGCCATGATTGCGCCTGGAGAAGATGTGAACTCTGGGAATGGCCAGAGAGGATTATGCCTCACCGCTTGCGCCGAGTGAAGAAACGTTCTCGCGTCTGTAAAAGTGATTCCACCCGAGACTGGCGAGACTGGCTGATATCCCACCTGGTAGCAATCAAGATGCGCAACGGAATCAGTGAAAATCGACCTGGGCCAACGGTGGATGAACGTACCTAGGAAATACAGCCCCAAGAAATGTCTGTTGCCAAGGAGTTGCATGACAGACGGGGCCATGAAGTAAAAGGTGAGGCCATTGAACAGCGCGTGTGTGGCATCCATGTGGGAGAAGCAGGAGGTGAGGAGAGTCCAGCTAACGGAGTGTTGGCGGCAACAAGGTAGGGAGGGTCGAATTCACGTACATGCGACCCGAAGAGACGTTGCGCATGTCGACGCGAAAATTGTCGAGCATGACCCTCAATAGGGTACCGTCACCCGTAGTGCGCTGCGTTGCGAATGGTAAGTGTAGCGCGATGAGGGTGTGGGTGACGGACATAAGTCTGCATTGCAAGTTCCCAAGTGAGGTAAACACCAGCGTTGACTGCGATGATAGCATAGAAGATGAGCTTGCTGTCTAGCGAGTCGAGCCAGTCGGGACGAGGTGGACGACGCCATGAAGAGCTGGAGCCGCGGGAACGGCTGAGATCACGATGTGTTGCACTGGGAAGAGGAGTGCGGGTGAAGTGGAGCGAGAGCCTGGAGAGTAGAATGCGATGGCGAGGGATGGGGGACGGGGCAAGTGTGCAGGTCGTCCTGAAGGGAGGGGTACGGAGGTGGAGGAGCTTCGAGCACATGATGGTCGCGCTCAAGCTTGGTATACAAGAAACAACAAAGGCGAGTTGACTCTGACATGTCGCACCATCTGTTTCTGTTGTCGCCGTCGGACACGCCAATCTACAGTCTGACGCACTACTCTAACAAGCCTGCACAGACGACGAGCTACCCGCTGTCGTCGAATCTACCGAGCTGGTCTACATCTGCATTTGCGGGTACGCTAACGGCGCTGTCAGGTGCATCAAGTGCGACGCAATCACACCATGTGCAAGGGGGCGGGGCGCGGATGGGTGGGGGACAGGACCGGCATGTGATCCAGATGATCGCGAACGCGAGTCTGGATGTGATCGAAGATGTGATGCGGAAGGAGAATGCGATGTAAGATGGGAGCAATGCGATGGTTGCGAATCTGCTGAGGGCTGTGTGCAGGTACCTGAGATCGGTGGACAAGTTCAACGAATGGACGGTGTCGGCGTTCATCACACCCGGGAGTGAGTCGGTGAAGGGGCGGCGGGGGGAAGCGCGCTGACGGGGTGTTTGACGCAGACACCAAGTTTATATTACTGCACGAAACGAAGAACGAGGAGGGGATCCGGGGGTTCTTCCACGAGGTGTGGGAGGTCTACGTGAAGGTGTGTCAGCCGTCGTCGTCGTCGGGAGCGCGCACGCTGAGGCGGGGACAGACGGTGCTGAACCCGTTCCACACGGCGCACACGACGATCCGGGGCAGCGTGTTCGACGGGCGGGTCCGGGCGAGTGCGAAAAAGTACCTGTAGATGCTGTGGGGGTGGCCCGGGTCCAGCCCTTTCTTTTGTGCTTGTTCAGCCAGCCGTTTGTTGATCTCTTGCACTCGTCCGCCCTTTTTTTCTCTTCCTTTCTCTCTTCTTTTTCCTTTCTGCTGCTGTTTCTTCGGACATACCATCCCCCTTAGTTGTACCAATCCTTTAATATCCCCTCAATCCAAATGGCCACTACCAATCGCGCCTCTCTCCTCAACGGTCTCCGCACAGGCGGCGTCCGTTCCACCTCCATGAGCGCTCCTCTCTCCCCTGCACCAGCCCCGTCCTTCAATCTGCCCCGCTTCACCTCTCCCGCGACCAACACCGCCATCTTTCCAGAGGACGACATGGATCACCTCTCCGACCTCCTCTCAAGCAACCTGTACATCAACAACCTTTCCGGCCATCCATCCCATCCCTTCACCCCACCCATCGATCCCCAAAACACCACATTCGTACATCAACAGGTCCCTTCCCACAGACCCTTGAACCCCAACAGTGTCCCGTTCAGCCCCTCCCATCTTACTACCTCCCAGCAGCAAACAGCTCCAGTCGATGCCCAGCTTCACGCATATCAGCAGATGCAGTTGATGCAACTCGAAATCTTACGTCTCCAGGTTCGTTCGCCGTCTCATGGACGCTCATCCCGCCCATTCACCCTCCCACAGAACGCCCAGGCGCAGCGCAATCAGCAGGTACAAGCCGCCGTCCTCGCAGAGGCAATCCGTCAGCAGGCTAGACGCTCTCCCATCGGATTCGTACCTGCCTCGGCTGGTCCCACCACTACTTCTTTTGACCTCTGTTCAAATACCCCCCCAGCCCGGCGTCCCAGCCAAGCCGAGCTTCTCAAGGCTCAGTTGGGCGTCAGTACCACCATCTCTCACCTGGATGACCATGTTCCCATGACTGCTGCCCTCGGTGGTCGATTCGGTGCCCGTCTGCCCCCCAGTTCCATCACCTTTCCTTCCCTTCCAGATGCCGGCCCACAGGGCTCTTCGCCTCCCAAGCAGACCACCCTAGTCAGCGCAGGTCTGGTCCGTGGTGGCTCCCCACCCCACCACACCTCCAAAGATAGCACACCCTCCAGATCCGACGCTGCCTCATCCTGGAGGCGAGGAAATACCACCTATTCCGTGCTCAATGGCCTCCGTGCTACCTCCACCGCATCTCCTAGTGTCAAAATCACTCCTCCCCCCGGAGAGCGCATCTCTCCTCCTCCGACACCGGCCAACAAACTTCGTCCTCGCCCGCTCAGCTTTTCCTCCATGGTTTCCTCCAACGTTCCCATCGTTGCTATTGATTCAGGCAGCGAGCATGAGGACGCCATGTCGTCCGCGAGCTCAACCTCGCAGTCAAACCCGGCGACTCCGCAGTCTTTGACCTCCCTCGAGGGCAGCTCCCTCTCTCCGCGAGAGGAAGCGACGAAGAAGCTTTACGATGGCCTTGGTATGGGCCGTCCCGCCCCATTTATCCTCCACGTACCTGCCATGTTTCCCCCTCAAAGGTTTGCCAGTCAACCGCTCAGACAACCCCGGGGTCCACCATCAGGTGCCGATGAACTTGGACCAAAGAATTTTGCCACGAGGATCAGGCGCAAGGCCATCGGTGGATTGGGTGTTCTCATGGACGCACGCGAGCGCCGAGAGTCGATCGTGGTGTACTGAGCGGAGCCCTCATTTGACGAATCGGTGTCCCTCTCCCTCCACTCATTTTCCGTTTATCCAACGTCTGCGCTCTGTACTGTTGCACTACTCTGACCCTACCGGGTGCCAATTGGTGATATGGACTCAGAACCTGGTGCGAGCACCTGATACAACTTCCCCTCCTTTGCAAATATGGCCTGTCTATTTGTTTGTGTTCCCAATTCAGCCAAAGTGTTGTTTTACGTAGTTGTCAGCGTTGTGCTTGCCATTACGTTGCTGTCTTTCTCACCCTCGTACAATCACATCTTTCTCTTTTGCCGTTATTTTATTTCAGTGAGACTCCTCGGGTGGGAGGCATGGGTTGGTTTGGCTTGGAAGTTGACCTCCTGAGTCTTACAACTAGCCTCGCATGGATTCATTTGTGTCGTATGTTACTCGTCATCCAATCGCATTGTTCCATGCAGTTGGTGTTGAAATTTGCGGATAAACGTGGCGCGAGAATGCAGGTCATTACGCACACCTCGGGCACAACCTTTCTCCATTTCGCGTGGGGAATTCATTTGGAACACACATCAAAGCAGGCTTCATTTGATGCTGCATTATTTACACCGTTGACCGACGATTGCCTTGCCATGTTCCTGGGGGAAAGGATGAGGGAGACAGGCTTTTTGATGGATAATGAACAAACCTGCCACTCTTCTCGGCTTATCCACAACTGATGAAATGTGCCCAAGCTCGCCAGGATGCTGCCTCCCAACCACCCACCATATCGTCTTTCGATGGGGTTTCCGGGCGCATGTATTTTCACCTTTATATATTAAATTCAGTTCGTTTCACGTCTCGTGCAGCGGGTCATACTCACGTGAGGGAAGTTACGAGAGAGCTCTGTTTCAAGTCGATCTGCGAAACCGGCAAACAGGCTCCCCCCGCCGGTGAGGACGACGTTTCCCATGAGAACTTGACGCAAGTCGGGGTCGCAAGCACGCAGAGACTCTGACAACAGTGCCGGGATGTTTTTGGGTAGGTTTGGATTTTGAGCCTATGCCCCTGATTCAGTATGTCGTCCGAAATCCGAAACCAAGGCTTACCACGAGCTGCGGAGAGTGGTAGAAAAATTCTTCTCCCACTTGGAAGCGTTCTGCGCTAAAGTACATGTTATATCCCGTTGGAAATTCGTATTGACGTGGCAGGCGGGAAGCGGCGGCTCTGATGGCAGCTGGGCTAAGCATGTGATGAAAAGGGTCAACTCCACTCACTGTTCATTCCATCCTTGGTCGAGGACTCCTGCTACGCTTTGAATCCATTCGTCAACCTCGCGGCTTTCGTACCATGACTTCCAGCTCTCTGTGGTTCCGGCGAGCCTATCCTCGCGGAGCGTAAACTGCGCAGGAGCTCCCGGCTCCACGGGCTACGACATGATTCAATACCAAGAAGACATGGAAAATTGGACCCTCATACAATTTTCGTGGCGATGAGCTGATGAGGGTATAGCTCAATGCCTCTTCGGGCTGGTGTTGGATTAGTGAGGATGTATTTTGCATGCGCATGCACGAGTTTTGGGAGTGCAGAAGAAACAAGACCTAAAACCAGTGAACATCAGAGACTCCCCAAGAGTGACAAATTCTTACCTTTTCTGAGAACAAATCCGTCTACGACGGGAGTAATGCTCGCCATAGAATGCCCAACATCAACGACTAGGGCAGAACCTTTTCCGGCAGCAAATCTGACAGGCGACTTCAATATCGAGACAGGGTGGAAGGTCAATACCCTACGCATTCAGCACACCTGTGTTCGCGATATAAAAGGCGGGGACTTGGAACTCTTCAAACATGATCTCGGCCATTCTTTCCCGATTGGCAGGCGTGTTCCATGCGGGCTCGGTGACAAGGATGGGGTGTTCGGCTGGGTTAGTGCGCATCACGTCCACCAGCGCGTGCGATATCAGGGCGGGGATTGGGTTGAAGTCGGATACTAGGCGATCATTGAATGTTAGCCTCCATGTTCACCCCATGCGCAAGGTTACTGACTGAGTCCGTCTCGGAACGGGTGACCGATCTCCATGCCAGCTCTCCATATTGAGGGACCGTGTTGACCGAGATAAAGCTTTGCGTCGCTCCTCGGTTTCGCGCCCTCCGGATATCCATCTCCTGCCGTGTCACTCATTTGAACGTCGGTGTCGCCCGCGGTGGGTTTGTACCCGTAGTAAGAAGATATGATCGCTTTTGGTGTATCGTCGCCTGCATAGCCCGCTCGGACGGACGACGAGCCCATGTCGACCACGAGCGCAGACACTTCGTCTGCGCAACATTATAAGTACTTTGCAGTGTTTAATTTGTCTTTATGGCGCACCTCCTCCGTAGTTGACCATCACGAGTGCTATTATGAGCGTGAAGGTGTCAGTCAGTTCCAAAGTTGTTTCAATATCGTAATCACGTGATCAGGTCCTGTTAAGAACAGATAGTACTGGCGCAATTGTGGTAGCATCTCAATTCTTAGTTCTTTAGAGAACGGATAATGTAAAGGACTGTCTTCAGTCGTACCGGGTGCAACGCGATCCAGTATTCTATGATCAAGTCGCGTAGCATGCATGGTTGTCATATCCTCAGGGGTGCTTACATAACACGATTGTGATGATCCACTTTTTCGAGTTTGTTCACTAGTATCAGCGTCTACAAGTCACAGTCAATCGGGACTTCCCGCAACGACGAACCCTACGGAAGTTGCAGAGGCATGGCACGGGCCGGCCAGAAAAAGAGGAAAGAACCAGAGCACGATGAAGACCACAAAAGCGCGTTTGCTGAAGCCGTCAGGTTGGACATGCTCAGCGACGAGGAAAAGCGCGAGGGAGAGGAGGAAGAGAACGAAGAATCGGATGAGGAAGTCGACGAGTTTCCGGAGATTGACGCAGGAAGCGATAGCAGGTCGGACGATGAAAATGATGAGGATGAAGAGGACAAAGGTGAGGACGAAGGGAGCTCACCTTCAGGCTCAGAATCAGACTCGAGCTCGTCGGACATGCACATATTCCCAAAGTCGAAAAATATTATCTCTGAAATCACTGGTCACCCGAAACGTGTATACCCAGAGATTGAGCCAGAGTACGACTCGGATTCGTCCACCGAGGATGTACGTGTGCCGTTTCCAATGACCATTGAGTGATGCATTAACGTGTAACGCGTACTTAGGATCCAAACCGTGTTGGGAACATCCCGTCACACTGGTATGATGATCTCCCCCACATTGGCTACGACATCAATGGAAAGCGTATGCTCCGTCCGGTCAAGGGAGACGAGTTGGACAAATTCCTAGAGACTGTCGAAGACCCAACTTCTTGGTTCGTCGCGCTTTACCTTCCTGACGTACTTCTCGTTCATGCCTAAATAGGACATCTGCTTGGGATAAAAACACGCAGATGAACAAGCCACTCTCTCCTGAAGAGTTAGATATTATCCGCAGGCTACAAGCAGCCGAAAATCCCGATGTTGGCTACGATCCGTACGAGCCCACAGTGGAGTGGTTTACCGGGAAAGGTAAAGAGGAGATTATGCCTCTTTCCGCAGCACCCGAACCCAAGCGTCGCTGGCTTCCCAGTAAATGGGAGAAACAAAAGGTATTTTAGTTGTCTCACGAATGACACGCAATTAACCACGCAGCAGATCATGAAAATTGTCCGTGCCATACGGCAAGGCCGCATCGTCGGTTCGAAACCCAAGACTGTTGGAAATAAGCCTGAGTTCTATGCTATCTGGAATGAGCCATCATCCATCCAGCCACCACCTCTTCCCGCCCCTAAACCTACTCTCCCTTCACACGCTGAATCCTATAACCCTCCTGAAGAGTATCTTCCCACAGACGCAGAACAAAAAGAATGGGAGAACACTGATCCCGAAGATCGCGGGCGTGACTACCTTCCTCGAAAATACTCGTCCCTGCGACTTGTACCAGCTTATGACCAGTTTATCAAGCAACGTTTCAACCGTCAGCTCGACCTATACCTTGCCCCGCGAATACAGCGGATCCGGCTCAACATCGACCCCGATAGTCTTATTCCAAAACTCCCAAGCCCCAGCAGCTTGCGACCTTTCCCGAACTATCGCTCTCTCAAGTTCACGCACACGAACACAAGGGTTCGATGTGTTTGCACAAGCCCCGATGGTGCTTGGGTGGTCAGTGGCGATGAAAATGGTAATGTAAGTCTGTGCGAGGTAAATGTCGGGTGCGAGGTTAGGAGGTGGAATTTCGACGGCAAGATTGGAGCAGTGGAGTGGTGTCCACGAACAGACACCAGCTATTTTGTCGTTGGCACGTACGTTGTGATTCCAAATCAGTTGCAATTCACAAGTGAACCTTCAATTTCCAGGGAGGATAAGCTGTATTTCATCATTCCCCCCAACCTACCTTCCATTATAATGCACCCTACTCAATCTACGCTTTCTCCTTCTACGCTCCCTCCGGCCACACAATCGCCCGTCAAATGGTCGTCTTCCCCGGGGCGGGAAGATGGTGTGGTTCTGACGGTCTTATTGCCTCCTGCATCTGGGTTGGCCAAACAAATTGCATGGCACCGAAAAGGCGATTACCTTGCCACCGTCTGTACGTGCAATTATTCCTATCCGATGACGTTGCTAAAGATTTTTTTCCTTTCCTATTAGCGAGCAGGGAAACCCAGGGCAGTGTTTGGATTCACCAGGTATCTCGTCGACATTCCCAGGCCCCGTTCAAAAAAGTCAAAGGCACCGTGCAGCTAGTATTGTTCCATCCAGTCAAGCCGCATTTCTTCGTTGCGGTAAGCAAAAGAACGAGTTTGTGGACGTCTCGCCTCATTTTCCATTCACGTAGACCCAACGCTATGTCCGGGTATATAATCTTGCCGAACAGAAGTTGATCAAGACGCTGATGCCGGGAATAAAATGGATTTCTTCTATGGATATTCACCCTTCAGGGGACCATGTGATCGTAGGCGGTTACGACAAGAAACTATGTTGGTTTGATCTGGAGCTTAATGACAAGCCGTACAAAATATTGCGGTAGGTCCCCCCTCGTGATATTTACGGGACGCTAATTTCAGGTTTGTTGCAGATACCATACGCGGGCCATCCGATCGTTGCACTTTCACCCGAGTTATCCTCTTTTCGCGTCCTCTTCGGACGATGGAACGATCCAGATCTTCCACGGACGGGTTTACAATGACCTAATGACGGATCCTTTAATCGTGCCTTTGAAAATCCTCCGAGGTCACGATGTCAACGATGGGCTTGGTGTCTTGCAGGTTAAATGGGTAAACAAACAACCCTGGCTCATTAGCGCCGGAGCGGATGGAAACATTCTAGTCTGGTGTAGTTGAAGCTCAGCCCTTTGTCTGGTTTGCTGACTTTAAATATGGTCCATTGTTGAGCTTGAATTCAGGGTGATTAAACCTGTGGCGTAACCACGTAAATGACGATCCAACACTGTCCGCTTGAGTTGTGACGGTAAGGTCTCTGGGAGCGTGACAATGAAGCAAATAAGGCTTCAAACGGGTGCCTGAGTTCCCTGAAACGCGTTCGGGGAACTTAGGCACCCGCTTGAAGTCTTATTTGCTTCCGCCATGTCGATCAAGTCTGTACTCGGTGTTTTCAGGGAGACAAAGCTTTCTGAGGGGTCTTTGCGGTAGGTTGAGAGGCTTGCAAATTTTTCTGTGATCGCTGGCTATTTGGTTTAACGGCGCTGGTCCTCTAGATTTTGGGCAGATTCACTGATTGACATGGAAGGATACTTCCCTATACAACGACAGAACTCACTAACGATGGTACGTAACAAATCGGTAAGTTCGCTATCAGGGATCGGTGTAGACCGCAAAAGATCATGTCGGTACGAGTCCCTGGTTACTTTGAAGTATATAAATGCTGCACTCTGTCTGAAGAATCACACAAAGGTTTCCCCCCACGTTTCTTTCACCCAACCTGGTTTTGTATTAACTTTGAAATTCTTCTTTTGAGTTGTATCTGTGCTTCGTTTCGTTCCTATGGTTGACTGGAAAGACCCCCGCGTCATGGCCGCGGAGGCACGTGCGTATCCTTGTCTTTTCCTGTTCTTGTTCCCTCTGATCCAACCTGAACTATACAGTCGACTTCACTAACGTGGTTCACGTGTTCTTCGGACTGTATGTCTGGGAGCTCATGGTCTCATGTTACTTTGAGATCTCTCTTATCCAAGGCAAACGCAAAGTTGGTTGGCCACTTGTACGTAGCTTGCGGGAACTATACTTCCTCTGCTGACCTCCCATGTCAGGGTGCGTTTTTGACCTCGGTTGGAAGCTCTTGGACTACACCCTTATTGACTGCGAAGTTCCGTTTTTCCTTTGTCGATATGGGATGCTGTGGGCACTCGTTGGATTGTAAGTTTGAATTCCACGTTCACTCTGTCAAACGCATAACTGGTGTGTTCACTATCAGGGTGGTTTCACTCAACGTCTCGACTAAGGTAACTTGGTCCTAGTTAACTTTTCCTGGCTCCAGTTAACCCGTTAAAAATCACAGGTGAACTGTGGTGTGAGTAAAGACCTCTGCTCGGAAACAAAGTGTCTGACCATATCTAGGCTTTGTATACATTCATATCGGCAAGTCCTTGTTTTGCTGAGTAGCAACAAACTTATCACCGTGGATGTAGGTTGCCGGCAACACCACGATTGCCAGTGCTTCGACGTCTTTGATGATCAGGACGTGAGTCATCTTCGTCGACTGTTGATCGTGGGTTTCTGATCCCCCGTAGCATTGCTCTCTGGGAATGGGAAAGATGGGTGACCATTACCATCGGTATCCTTTCTCTTGGACAATGGGGAATTCTGATCCGTGGCATGAATATTGTCCAAGCCGTGTGGGATGATTCAACCAACGCATGTATTGTGGATAACACGAACCATCTTTTGCTTAATCTCAACTACTTTTATAGTGGGTCGCATCCTTTCTTCGTAAAATAACTTGATTTAACCCCTTTTTTCTTTTCTTCTCTCTGTCCCTCCGGCTGGGAGCAGCCATGGCATTTGATTTTGTAATTCTTATATTCACAACCGTTGTCCTTGGAAGGTTTTCTCGGCCGAACGGAGGGCTTTCCGGTCTCTTGTTTCGTGATGGATTGATATACTTCCTGGTCACATCAATGTGTAATACTATACCTGCGGTAAGTCGCTTGACGCCAGTCGCAACGTCGATGAGCTAATGGTTGGCTCAGGTACTGAATCTTTTGAATTTGAATGGTGAGCTTCCCCTAATTCCACCCAGGTAAACGCCTGAACAACCTACAGACGAAATGAATGTGTACGTGGCCAGCTCTTCCTCGTCAATCCATTCTGACGATACACACGCCCAAAAGTATTGCGACGGTGAGTACGCATTTCACTTTCAAGCACACAACTTGTCGACGTAATTGTTCTAGATCCCTGCGGCCACCACCTCGTAAGATTGCCCATGTACAGCTTTGGAACAAGTCTCATCCTTTGGCAGAGCAATCGCGGCATGTCGCGCCGTCATCCGTCTCAAGGAATACGGCGAACGCTCGCACACTTATTCGATGCCAACGCTCAATATCATCAGCACCGTCGCCAGTCGTTACAGTTCGGCCGTTTCTCTGGGCATCACGCACAACTCTCTGATTTTTAAGTAGGGAAAGCATCACAGCCCAAAACCAACCGAAGGACAAACGCCTTTTCCTTTGACGACCTTGGGTGAGTTGGTTTTGATGAGATGGGGGGTGATCAGATAATGAAATAAACAACCATGGTTTGCAGATCCACTTGTCCGAGTCAGCCAGATCCCAACGCTCCAAAGTTACCAACCTACGTTGAATGGACCCAGTTAGACGGTACTGTCAATTCGGCGGACTCGGTTATCAAGAAGACGATCGAAAGCGAATCTATGCCGCCCAAGCACGATTCCTTCGTGTCTGTTGTCTAGACGAAGAGAAATCTCACAGCCATGTTTCAGCCATGGAAGGGACTCCATGAATATGGTCTTTGCTACTCTGATAATACTTCGAGCGACTTGGTAGAATTGCAGCATAGTACTTTCGATTTCATGTCTAATAGGATATCAGCCTCCACCATTTGTACCAACACTCTGATGGCGTATGCTTGAAAACACCGCAAAAGCAGGTCCCCTGGTGCAGAGGAAGACTCCAAGGAACGGTAGCTTTTCACCTCCTGCGTGATGGTCTCCCAGCTTTCCTTCGTGCTGCTAGACCTCCTTGCCGATTCACGCCACGGCGCTTCGGAATGGGGTCCATTCCTTTTGACTTTCTCCATTCCTCCCGCCGCGACCCGCGGGGACCATGTGTCGAAACTGATATTGATCTCTCATCTGATCGATCTGGCTCGTCAAGAACCATCTCTAGAGTTTACGAGACCATGAACAACGATGGGTATATAAAAACGACGAAGCTTGAACGTAACATACCTCCATCTTCACCCACGTTCGATACAGCACCTAAAAAATCGTATACATTAATGATTGTCCCTGAACGATCGCCTCTCGTCGCTATCCACCATCCCAGTCACTTCCTCTCCTCTGAACCAAAAAACAGTGCCAGGTTCTGCGGCGTCACGCGCCGTGGGTGCAGGAGACCCAAGCAAGCAAATAATGCTTCTGAATCGTACGAACCTTTAGGCTGATCCTCTTCTGCTATTTCCTCTGCGGTATCAAGCGGTGCCACGACAGGGCGATCCTTGTCCTTGACGGCTGCGAGTTTGGCGTTGAGTCTGTTTAGGCGTGCAGCTTCTGCCGCAGCGTATTTTCCAGACTCGCGCTTCTTGGAGCGGAAGGAGCGCTTTGATTTAGAACGGAGTGACTTTGCCATCTTTCAGGCCAGACTTATCGAGGGTGTATGGGATGAGGATGGGTGCAGTGCACAGCCACATAAGTACCGCAGCTTGAAATTCGAATTTCGAGTCATCACACTAGCAGTGGCATTTGCGACCGACAGACGCCACCCATTACAAGGAGAAGGGGATCATCTTTCAAAGCCGACTCGCGACCAAACATACAGTTTTGATCGCGGCAGGACCCAAGATCATGATTCCTCAGATCGATATCGGCGTCAACATGATCGCGTTACAAATAGTTCAGGCTACAGCTGAGGCGGTTTGCACAGCACAACATTTTGGCATACAAGCGCAATCACCAGTCGTGCGATCATTCTGAAGGGGCCTCTCTGTGGAGACGCGGACGCGATTTAGCAGAAAGCGAGTGTGGAGAATTATGATACTTATGATATAGAGCACATTGTTACACCTTCGTGTGTCGTGAGTCAGAGCAGTGACCGAGGTATGGTACAGTACATACCGAATGAAGACTTCACCAAGAGTGCCCGTGGAGTTGCCGTCTTGGAATTCTTCGGTGTTCGCCAACTGATAGAGACCAACTCAGACAGCATCGTCAAACGGGATCGACAATAAACGTACCTGGAGATTCATGTAGCCATCCGTGCTGACGAGGAAACCCTTGTATTCCAGACCCCATTTTAGCTTGACGAAGACAGGCTTTCCAGTCAGCTCCTGCATGAACGGTTTTGGGTTGACCGGGCTGACCTGTACGTGGGGATCAGCATAGAAAGAATGAGTATAGTTACTGAACGCATACCGACGACATTGTGGTCGAGGATTCGGACTAACCTTCGGACTTCGAAATCACCCAAGCGGGAAGCTGAACATACACCACTTTTCCAGAAAGCTAGTTCAAAGACGTCTCCATCGCGCGCACATGTCTGACCGAGAGGGACACATAGGCTCAGGATCCACAGATGAAGATTTGTCGTTACCAAAGGCGACGGTCGCAAAGATGATCAGCGGTGAGTGCGGTAGTCACATGTCCCTGATGCCGGGACGCGGTATTCAAGTATCTGCCCCCCTGCCCCACAGAATTGCTCCCCAACGAAGTTACATGTGCAAAAGAAACTCGGGATCTGGTGATCGAGTGCTGTGTAGGTGAACATACACTATGATCGCTGAGTGTTTTCGCAGGACTCAAGTGCATGCATCAGAGTTCATTCATCTGATCTCGTCAGAAGCGAATGAGATATGTGAACAAGAGTCGAAAAAGACGATAGCGCCGGAGCACATTATTGGTGCACTAAAGGTACGTTTTGTGGTTATCTCGAGTGAATTCGCCATCCGACTGCTTGTAGCGCCTCGGATTTGATTCGTTTACGTCAGAGGTAGAGGATGTTCTCAAAGACCACAAGCAGCAACAAAAGGTGCGTGTGGTGCATCGTGTCAGGGGCGTACTCATTTTGCATACAGGACCGAGAGAAAAAGGCAGACAAGATCAAGGACTCCGGGTTGACACCGGAGGAGCTTCAAGCGAAACAAGAGGAGCTGTTCGCGCTGAGCCGGGCCAAGTTTGCGCAACCTCAGCAGCAACCATAAAGTGAGTAAAAGACGGAGGGGGTATGAATATTGTACACGTTCGACTACATCATCATTCTTGACCACTCTGGCGTTGGCGTAATGCTGCGAGTCTTCTCCGAGGGGAATCCTTGTTCCATCCTTCCATCCCACTCTCTGAATCAACTGACAAGGATGGCAGCCCTTGCTGCTCGATCGTAAACGAGGCCGATACGGATGCGTAAAATGCAGCTGCGGTATACGGTGAGATTCGGGGCCAATGGCACCAGAAATAGACACACCTTGGTATACGTCGCCGTTCTCCAATACCAATCCAGCAGCAAGGCCCCCTAGGAAGCTATTTCCAGCACCTTGACGAGCCTGTTTTTTCAGGGACAGGACGGGAGTGGGAATGTGGACACACTGACCAGTGACGTCTACGATATTGGAAGTATCCTGAGCTGACCAAAAGGCATCGACCCATCTGCACCCCTTTTCGCGAGTTGCGACACACGCTCCAAGAGCAGCACTTCGTATGATCACACAGCCTTTCCCAGATGGGCCCACGCCGAAATCAAGGAAGCGGAGTGCGGCAGATTGAACGGCGCCGCGCGTGACAGGCGAGGTCAAAGAGAGGAGAGCGAACGCCTCTTGTGCATTTGGGCTATAGGTATGAGCTATCGAAGATGCGAAGATGTGCTATATGTATACCTTATGACGTCGATGGAAGCCATGGCAGTGACGAGGGAGGGCAACTCCTCGGGGATGCATCTGTCCTGAATGAACGGATTGTGTGCGGGTGAGGGGTGGGGAGAGGAGGGAACTGACGGGAATGGGTTCAAAGATAACGATAGGGTTCCAGTCTACCTCGGAGATTACTTGGAGGGCGCGGGTGGGAGAGCAAATGAAATGCAGGGTTGTGGGGCGAGCGAGACGAGTTCCATGCAAATCCCGCGGGGACAGCCTAACGCGTGGGGTGAGGTATTCGAAGCTGCGAACATGCGGTTAGGGGTGGCGAATCTGACGAGAGACATGACGCGACTTTCGAAGGTCACCGCGGTAGGAGTTGAGTGCACGGGTGGTCTCGCGATCGGTGTGCTCGCGGAAGAGCCACATGTCGTGCCCGTATGAGACGAGCTTCTGGTGGACGTGGCGGGGGAAATCGCTGCCCTTGTCGATGATCATGCCGACACTGGATGGAGGGAGCCTGGGGGGAGTCAGGCGCTGTGGTGCGAGTGGGGAGGGACGGACCAGATGCGGGCACCGATGGTGGCATAGGTGCCCCCGCCGCCGATCTGGCTGGGGACGGATTTTTGTATGGGGATGGCGTCGTCGTCTGCAAAGGCGAATTCGTCGATGATGAAGAGGCCGATGGAGACGAAGAAGACAGGCGTTGAGGACATCGGAGTTGGAGTGGAACTCTGCCACTGCCAGCGACGATGCAGGTCTGGACGATCATCTACGACAAGACCGACTTTCCCGACAACGTACGCTCGTTACCGCCTGCGGCCTGGTCATCGCTCATACACCCCCGACAGCTCTACCACTCCGCGTTGCCCCTCGTCGATCAGCCCGCACGCACAAAGATCACCCGCTTCCACCGTCGCGAGGATGCCTGCCGTCAGCCGTTTCCTCCTTTCCCCCCCATCGCACCCTGACCTTCACTAAAGGCTCCCTAATCGGCTCGCTTCTCCCCCGCGTGCTCCTCCGCAAACGAGGCGTCGCACGCGATGCGATCGCCTTTGCTGCGACTGACACCGGCAAACCCTACTCCGTGAGTCATCCACTTCTGTTCGGTGCTCGCCGCTCATCCCCACCGCCAAAGACAACCCCCTGCCTCGATCCCCCACTCGGTTTCAATGTCACCCACGACGAGGGGGTCGTCGCGATGGCCTTTGGCACAGGCGATCTCGGCCCACCCGCCTACAACATCGGTATCGACGTCATGCAGCTCAAAGTCCCTCCCCGCACTACCTTTCCAGAGTTTGTAGACTCTGTCTCCAGCCAGGTACCTTACCACCCCTCTGTTCGCGTCCTTGGCTCACCTTTGCACACTAGCTCACCCCTCTCGAGCTGACTGCCCTGCTCGCAGACGTGCCAGAGCCCGAAGCCATCCGCCGCTTTTACTGGGTATGGACCCTCAAGGAAGCATATACAAAAGCCCTCGGCATCGGCCTCGGTTTCGACTTCCGCCGAATACAGTACGACGTTGTCAAGGAAAACATCACCATCGATGGCGAGCCTGCCCGAGGTTGGCAGTTTCGCAAGTTCGAGGTCGCACATAATAGCAACAAGTACGTCGGTGTTGCTGCACGCTTTATTGGGGGCCGAAATTACAGTCTCGTCGAGCTCGATGAGGGGTCACTGGTTTGTTATGATGCTGCTTCCTTCGTTCATCGGGCAATAGAGGAACTGGCTTAGGAATCGCAGCCACGTTAGACGGTCGTGCTTTTGGGAATATTGAGTATACATTACTGCTGATACGGGCCACCGTTCATAAAAACGCTGTTCTTACACACACCCACGAGAAATGTGTACAAGCCATCAATATGCAAAGAGGATGTCCGTCCCAAACAAAAAATCATCGCTCGGGTGAGTCGTACTCGAGAGGGGTGATGACTGCCAAACCCGCTTGGATTCATCGTCGCGTTTTCGTTGAGAGCCCCAATGCATCCCGGATAGCTCGAACGCGTTGAGCTCCGAGAACGAAGCGAGCACGTTGGCCACCTGCTCGTAAAACTCCTATGCAAGTGTCAGTGTCAACTGTGTGGGTGGGACTGGCCTGCAAACATACGGCGGTGGGTGGCTGAAAGAGACTCTGGGTAGACATGACACGGAGGTATGCAAGATGGGGGAGATGGCGGTGGAGGAGCCGCAGGAACGCGACCGGGGACGAATTTATCACGGCTCCCAAGACGAGGATGGGTGCGGTCGAGCGGGCGAGGAGGGGGATGTCGTCTTCGGCGAGGCTGGTTCCGTTGAGGTGGATGCTGCTGACTGGCCGGCCAGGTACGACTAGTGTTGCGGCGCGAGAAGAGCCAATGAACTGTTCTAAATGTGGTATAGATGTCTCCGGGAGAGAAGGGGTGCGCGCTAACACGGTGGGAATAGAATCCATCTCTAGTTCCAAGAGGGACGGTGTCTTTTGGAGGAAACGGACGACATTGTCGTCCAGGGGAAAAGTGCATGTAAAATGAACGAGGTTGGGGTAGGCGGGGCGGGCAGCGCGCAGGACCCAGCTGAGGGAGGCGTCGACAAGCAGGTGGAGCGAGTGCAGCTCAGACATGTTGTGGAGGGCCTTGGCGAGGATGCTGTAAAAGCGGCAGAAGACAGGGGAGACCGAGTCTATGGCGATGTAAAAGGACCGAACATGGCGTGCGATGTGGGGTTTTCTCGCGAGAAGCGCTACGAGGTCGAGGTTGCGTGACCAGGCGGAGGCGGAGAGGTGGCGGTAGAGGACGCGCTGGACGACGGCGCAGATGGCTGAGCAGGTCCGGGCGAGGGCGGGGAGGGCGTCGGGGGGGAGGTGCTCGGAGATGGAGAGCACGAGCTCGACCGGGAGTGCGTGGAGGGACATGGCTGGGGGGGTGGACGGGGACGAGTCGCGTCTTTATAGGAATCGGGTCCGTCATCACGTAACCGTCTTTGCTGGCACACCTCCATCATGCACATGCGCGCCCTCCTCCACAGGTCCCTCCACTCCACCCCTTTCTCGGGTCAGTCCCCCTCCCCTCCCCCGCTTGTCCTGACCGACCCCCCGCTAGCACCCTTCCCCGCCCGCACCCACTCCTGCGGTGAGCTCACCCCCGCACACGCCGGCGCTCGCGTCGTCCTCGCCGGCTGGCTCCTTCCCGAGCGGTACTTCCTTATCTGCTCCCCACGCTCCAGCTGACGATCTCCCCAAATCAAGCAAAATATCCAACGTGCTCTCCTTCTTCCCCATCAAGGACCCCTCTGGAACGACACAGCTCGTCGTCCGTCGGAACCCACACGATCATCCAGACCTCCCGTCTCTCTCGGGTGTCCCCGTCGAATCATCCGTCCTGATCCAAGGTCGCGTATCCGAGCGCCCCAAGAAAGACCGTCGCTCGGTCAGTCGCTCCTCACCCTCTTCTTTCCCGTTCCCTCACACGTCCAAAGTCTGGCACCGGAGAGATCGAGATTCAAGTCGACTCCTTCACCGTCCTCAACCCCGCCTCCCCTGTATTGCCCTTCTACCCCTCTGACGATCATACCCCGGTCGGTCCCCTTCCACGCATCCGTCCCGGCAGTCCTTGAGTTCCCCCCACAGGTCAATGACGAGCTTAGAGCTCGCTTCCGGCATCTCGATCTCCGCAGGAGCGCGCTGGCAAAGAACATCAGACAGAGAAGCCATGTCTCCCGTCTCGTCCGAGAGTCTCTCCACGCCGACGGTGCATTCCCCCCACCAGTGTGTCCCGAACTTAATTTAACTCAGTTGACACTCCAGGCTTTCTCGAAGTCGAGACTCCTCTCCTCCTCAAATCTTCCCCCGAGGGCGCCAGAGAGTTCCTCGTTCCAAGCAGGGTCGGCAGATCTGCCTCCCAGGGTAGCACTAATGATACCACCCTTTTTTACTCACTCCCACAGTCGCCGCAACAACCGAAGCAACTTCTCATTTGCTCTGGTGCGATCGATAAATATTTCCAATTCGCCAAGTGTTTCCGTGACGAGGACGGCCGCAAGGACAGACAACCCGAATTTACCCAAATCGATCTCGAAATGGCCTACGTTTCCTGGGGTCCGCCCCCCAATTCTCACAACGATGGTTGGCGAATAGGCGGTCACGAGGTTCGCGCCGTAATCGAGTCCCTGATCACAAAGGTATGGCAGCAGGTCGAGGGCATTTGCCTTCCAACTTCGTTCAAAGTCATGACTTATGCGGAAGCGATGGCACGTGTAAGCTAACCCGATTCATCCGCGTACTTGTCTTCACAATGATCACGCTCAGTACGGCTCAGATAAACCTGACACTCGCTTCGCCATGGAGGTGCTACAATCCTTGTCTCTCTTCACCATGAAACTAAACGCATCAATCCAAGATCGAGAATATCACTCCACTGCTTCCTCATCACCATCAGGCATCACTTGCAAATCTCGGACAAACTCTCGAGACACTGATCATCCGACGTTCCGAGAATCACCCCTTTGTCCGCGCAAATGAACAGTATCACCTGACCGACGAGCCAACTGTTGTACGTCCCGAAATGAGAGTAACCAGGTTCATCGTCCATACACTGCTATACAGAGTCGCATCGTGGTCACCAACAACAATTTACTGACCTGGTTGCACGAGCACGAGTCCATCTCCTCTGCAGTTGGCCCTGAGCACCACACCACCCTGAACAACGTGCTGAGAATCAGCGTGGGCGACACGTTATATGTATCTAGACGTCGTGCAGTTTCCGAGGTATGCGTGGCTTCCACCCACTTGTCTCACTTCTCACACGCACAGGGTGGATCCACACCATTAGGTCGAATACGAGCACGACTCTCCGAGTCAGCGCAGAACCTTGGTGTGTCTGACGTTACCTCTCTTGTCTTTCAATCGCCTCATCTTGTTTCAGGGGATTACATTCCTCCGCCCTACCCACACTTTTTATGGGTGACTGAGTTCCCCCTTTTTACTAGGTCGGATCCAGACAAGGACTTTTTGGCACGTGGTAGATGGACTAGCACCCATCACCCGTTCACCGCTCCCATGTGGCAAGATATCGAGGTTATGTATGATGGTCGCATCGACCAGGTTTGCGCACATTTCTCTCGGCAAATGCCCTGGTCCCTGAGTCGATTACTTATTTCTCAGGTTCGAGGACAGCATTACGATCTCGTGCTGAATGGTACCGAAATCGGAGGAGGCTCGGTCAGGGTGCATGATGCTGCCATGCAGGACTATATATTTTCTCACGTCCTCCAGGTAACACCAGTGGCTCAGTTACTGCACCTCGTGCAACTGACATCCCAAAATAGCTTGATGAATCAGAAAAGGCCACTTTTGACCATCTTTTGCAAGCTCTCAAGTGTGGCGCTCCTCCACATGGTGGGATCGCGCTCGGTGGGTGTAGGCACTTCTGCTGGGAATTGAACTAAGCGTGCCAATGTGCATTCCATTTAGGGTTTGATCGTTTGATGTCCATTCTTTGCAAAACACAGTCGATCCGAGACGTGATCGCCTTCCCAAAAACTAGTGCTGGCACTGATCCTCTCTTCAAGAGTCCAGCGACCGTCGCCAGGGACGTCTTATCTGTATATGGTATCCAAGGTATCCATAGTTGAACCATGGACGACACCAACAAGCTGGAATACTGCGCTCGGAACGGTGTACCTTGCTTGTGCCTTGGCATCATTGTAGCTGACATACAATGAGAACTGATTTGAAAACCCGTGGGGCGATGTAAAACTAGCGGTATGAAATCATCGGGTATGGATGATGAAGAGGGACGAAACAAGGGGATTAGAACGCAAGCAAGCCCATTGGCGGCATTGGTCAGACTCTTCTGTTTGTCATTGAATCAATGTCTGGAATGGATGGCACTGAATCATTGGATGGGGCCACCACCCCGTTATCGCCCGTACCTTCCTTCGGCTTCCGCATATCGCGGCCTGCTTCGATAAGTTCAATACCGGAAAGATAATGGTCCCACAGGATGCGGAGAACGGGCGACTTCCTCACGAAAATAAAGGACCTGTCGGAAGCCTGCAGGGAGGTCAGGAACATTGATGTCTCATACGGACTCACTTCATCTCATGCGTTCTCTGCGTCACCTCAGCTCTCCACGTTGTTGCAACTTTCCGCCGGACATTAGGGGGGTGACCTTGCTAGTACATTACAATATATATATATTTCTCCATTTCCGGTTTTAGGGCCTAGCGCTACGTAGGTCAGAATATCATACCATATACTGTCAATGCCGTCCACCTTCCATCTTCGCTCAGGCAACAATCCAAGGGAACCAAAACAAGAAGGTAGCCTCAAACTGATTCATGTCGTCCCGAATCCAACAGTATCGTATGATCTGACCGGGTGTCCGGAGCGAGGCTAGGCTCAATTGTGTCATACGAAGGCATATGTAAAGTGGCGACCAATGAAGTTGAATGACGTGGCGTTGTCTCCGTACATGGGGGTTCAGCGTCATACCCGACAGCACCCCATTCCTCCTGTTCAGAAGGTGGCAGAATGCTACCGTTCACATCGGAGGACGAAGCCGGTCTGGGTTCTGGTCTACCTGCTTCTGAATTTTCGATCGTGTGTACATGGGACTCATCAATGACTGCCAGAACAGTGCGGAGTTTCGAATCTGACTTGCGTGAATGATGACTCGTCGAGGGGGGATGAGATTGGCGACGCTTGATAGTCGCAGAAGGTGATGCTGATCGTGGGGAGGGAGAAGGTGATGAGACGTCGCTCCACTCCGAAGATGAGTTGGAAAAAAGATTGCCAGTGGGAGCCCACGAGTGATTGAGGACGTCGGGTGGTGGACTACTGGAGGGTGGTGTATTTGCAAGCGGACTTGGAGAGGGAGATGGTGCGTTGGCAATGACGGCGAGCGGTGGGAGAATGGTGAATATCTGATCCTCCGCCTGGGGTGGTCCGTACGAGTCGAATGGATCTGGGACGGACTGGAGCATGGGCTCCAAAATAGGATCGGAACTGAGAAAATGGAAGGATGAGATAGAAAGCATTACAGTGTTCGATAGCACATAATACGTACGCTTTCGCAGTGAACCTATCAAACACGTCCATGGTAGAACGCACTGCAACGCAAACCTGGGAAGACGGGTCAGAGGAAGGCACAGTCCACGCTTACGAGCATACCTTTGTTTGCACCACATTCCAGACCTCTTCCTCGTGCTCCATAATTTCGCGATAATGCTGGGCCTTTAGGTCATCGAGTTCATCGACCTGTCGTTGCAGAACAGACAGTGCTTCTCGGAAGCTCTGGAGGTCTGGAAGACGTCAACGAAGTTCCCGAGCTATGGAAAGCAACGTACTCCTCTGCTTCCTGTTCATGTTGGTCGCTTCTGTATGACGGATAATTTCACTCTTCTCCCGGAGTGCTTTCTCGTATGAAGTAGAGCGTTCCTGTGGAAAATTAATGAGACCATCGGATGGCCGAATAAGACGGCGTACATGTACTATAGTTTTGTAAGTATCCAAGTGCTGACGCAAAGGTTTCTCGAAACTTTTGTCGAGCGATTCCGCCTGAGGACAAAGTCAAAGGTGCTGATACAAGGTTACAAAGGACACGACGAACCAATACGTGCCAGTGGTTGCTAATGAGGTGATGCAATCCTGAAGCTGCTTGGAGCCTGGTGCCTGCTTCGTACGACGGGCCTTTCAAGCTGCGATATACTCAGGTTTGTTTTTCTTCTGACAATTGGAATTCCCAACGCACGCTGAACACTTCTCCAACGAATCGGCGAATGCTGCGGTCGCTTTGGACATGTGGAGTAGTGCTGCGCGGTAATTTGCACTGCAGCTCATAAGCTAAGACCGGTGCATAAGACTGCGCCCCGTATAGTACGTAGCGGAAAGGCACTGCATACATACCTCGTCATAAGCCTGCAGGCTTATTTTGAGGTTTGCCCGAGTAATGATCTTCTCTGGGCCATTGACGCCGAAGTTGATGGCAGAGGCGTGAGTTACGTCTGAAAACGTGGGTGATGGTGGACTAGGAGAGGACGAGCGCTTTGGTGACAAGGTAAGATTGCGAAGTGGGTGATTTTTTCGAGGCATGGCTTCAGCGGTGAGGCAGACCGAAGTTTGCTGTGGTGGATAAGCTGCAAGGTAGGCATGCCATACTCGTCCCTTTTTGGCAGTGTCGCCCATCTGGCTAATTACGCCCGGCAATAGAGACCTCATGCCCGTATGATATTCACCGTCTACCCTAACTGTACTCTCTAATGTAGCTTCAACCAACTGTCCTAGTCATCGAGCAGTAGCAGAGCTGTAAAATGGCTGAGTACGCGTGCGAACCATCCCAAAGACATCCGAGACGTACAAGCTCACGACCTGCCCACGCCCGACGAAATGTCTGTCATCTTGTCTGGCGCATCCCGAAGGAAGAACAGCTTCGCTCGCCGCTGCTTCGTTCCCTTGCGCTCACCCGCCCTTTGTCTGACCTTGATGTCCTTCAAATGCGGAGAGTTGACAAAGAATTGCATCTCAATGCCGGTTCGCTGGACGACGTTGCGTAGAACGAACGAGGTGTCTAAACCGCGTCTCCTGACTGATATGAGCACTCCAGAGAAAATGCCAGGGGCGTGTTCCGTCGTGACAGTGAGCACAGAGCCGGGAAGAAGGCGGTCAGGATGCCTCCGGGAGAACAAGGTTGCGAGCCATTCCTGCTTCTTGGGCTCTGGTAGGCTTTGACGCAAAAAAGTCATGAGACCTTTGCCTTTCCGGAGAGCATCACGCTGGCTCGAGGGAGTTGAAAGCGGGGGAGGAAGGATGGCAGTTTTAGAAAACGGGTAGCTAACAGGCACTGCGCTGGAGGACAGCAACCTCCTCGCCACGGGCCTGCATATTCTAAAGGGCATGACCGGTATGGTTGTGACGGTACTCGGACAAGGCAATACCTCCTACCAAACTTGGAAAGCACGCTTCGTAAACGATATCTGCAGAGTGCAGAGGGACATTGTCACAGGTGCTCATTATGTACAGCTTTATAATTCAAAAGCAAGGAATACATAGCAGAAACTGTCTCAAACGTATTATGGTGGCAACCACCGGAATTGCACAGGAGTAGAGAGATGCAATATCAGCTGGGCCGAACGCGTCAGACCGCCTGGCCTCGCTGCCCCGTTTTTGAATTAGTACCCACGTCCCCGCCCTCTGGAAACCTCCGGGTAAGAGTAATCCGCATGGCAGTTAGTAACAACTTACCTCCCGCGAGCACGATAAGGGTTGTACCCGTAGCTGCCACCCCGATACCCACCTCGATATCCGCCCCTGTATACTCCGCGACCCCGACCACGATTGAAGCCGGGAAGATTAGTACGTTTGGCTGTTACCTGGTCGTATTTGTTATATGTTTTCCACGTTCCTATAATATACAGTGCTTACTTTTATTAGTCGTCCACGGAACAGTGAATTGTCCATTGCCAAAGCAGCATCTATGAAGTCGGCATCGGCGAATTCAACATAAGCAAATCTGAAGAGGATATTGTTGGCCATTGGTCAGGATGCCCCAAAAAGAGGTCACACACCCTTTAGGGTGACCCGTGAATTTGTCGCAGAGGATGGTCACTCGGTTGATAGTCCCGCAAGCTTGGAAATGTCCCTGAATCTCTTCTGGGGTTGCACCGTAATCAACCTGGCGACGGCCATCTGAGTGGAGTGGAAAAGCGACACCAGATGACCAAACCCACGTTTCCAACAAAGATACTTCGACTGTCCGCGACGGCCCTGTCTTCTTCAGTTTCCATTGGAACACCCTGATCTGTCGCAGCACCGCCCGCGGCACCTTGTGACTCTGCTGCAGCTTGGAGTTCACGCAGCTTTTTCGCCTCCCTTTCCATCTCCTCCACGCGTTGTTTCATCAGCTGAATTTCCTGTGAGGGTATTGAGAACTCTTGGCTGCAACGACGAGAACTAAAATACCTTTGACTCGGTTTCCTCACTGTCGTCGATGGCGGGATCGGTGCCCCCGTTCAGCGCTGCTTGTGTCACGTCGGTGTCCGCCATTACAAGTATCCTACTTGCCAAGCTGCGAATCAAAAGTTTGCCTTGACTGGAGGGTTCAGGCCACGCCACACGCCATAGCAAACAAGGATACACAACTTGGTGAACATATGAATACTAGTGCAGTTACAATGTTGACTCGAGTATTATTCCCTCCTTCATTAGGCCCCCAATAGACAAGCTCTGCAGACTAGCAATATCGCCAAATTTCATCACCGCTGGTAGATAAGGAAGAATCTGGCATGTTACCCATATGGGAATGCATATCCTGTCGTATCAACAACCTTGTGTTCAAAACCTCCGTGTACCGCGTGACGGTCAAGGTCAATTTCAATACGTGAACGGGCATCATTATACTTACGGTACCGATGGTGATGGATCACAGAGTTACCATTGTTGGCTCCGTTGCACTGAAACCCATCCTCTTTTGCAACAAGACCTCGTGGACCTTCGCTTCCGAGCTTCGAGAACGGAACATCCACCATCCGCTCGCTCCAATCATGTGAGCTCTATCTGGTACGGTCTCTTACAATTAAGCCACAGCCATCGACACTTGCGACTGTCGCTTCAGCACTTCAGTTATGAGCGTCCGCTTGGCGAGCATGACAGCGAATCAATATCCAGTCTCATTGAACTCCACAAGTCTCCTCGTGTGTCCGGCAAATCCCGCACGAGTTCTCGTCTCGTTCTAGCTCCAGGGACGTGCGCAGCGCCCGGACAACGTGTTTCGTGCGCAATGTACTCATGCAGCCTCGCGTGGAAGTGCTAACAGCATGCTACCACACTCTGGGGTATTACAGCACACAAGACACCTTTGCGAATCGCGCCGTAACTAGGATACAAGAGGAAATTATCACGACGAGGATAGCAAATTAAGGTTTTTGACTAAAAGTAGCGATTCCATGCTTCCTAGCTAGTTTGATAGGATTATGATAGAGGAGAACAAGGAGTCAATAAGAACTGGCTTGTATGCACAATTTTGGTCTGTCCTCCATAATTATTGTCACCTTGTGTGGAGTGAGTATCATGGGAGCTGCCCACAATCTGTTCCAAGTGCAGGTAGCAGTTATAGGGCATCATAAACACATGCATGGCATTCTCCACTCCGCTGTTGAGTCATTTGTGATAAATAAATAACTGGCTCCGTCGTCGTAACGTGATTACAACTACATATGTGAAACTAGATCATGCCTGTGACAAGTACAAGACGTCTGTTAGATGGGCCCACTCGAACAGCCATACAGTGCAGGTGGTAGTGCATGCAGGTTTAGTCGAGGCAAAAACCTTCTGGTGCACCCGGACGATTCTATTCAACGAGTTGTGAGTACAGAGCAGGTCCAATCCTGCAAACTCGCACGATTCTACTGAATCGGGCATACCGAAGCAGGTGTCAGCTCTTCACCAAAACTAAGGCGTCCAGGGTCAACAAGTAGGGTTTGTATCTGGACTCGTGGAAGGATTCATCCAAATGGATATGTGGCCAATAAAATAGATAGCAACGGTGATGCCCATTGGCGGCAAGGACGTTTAGTGTGGCACACACTTAGCGGAGGGCGCAGAGAAGTGTTAGGAGAGAATGGATGCACTCCCAATTTTGCAGAGAGCGTTCGTCATCTTGATGCTTCTGATACGATGTACGCGCACATGCATTCTCGGTGTCGTATAGATTCCGAGACCATTGGGCACGACTTGACGAGTGCCCTGTTTTTGAGGGTCGACCGGTCAATGGCCACGGGTTACTTGATGTAAATCAAGGGGTCTCGAGCGAAGCGTTGGTAGAAGTTCTGATGCAACTCATTAGCTCTCGAACTCGACAGAGTTAGGTCACTAAATGGAAGACCCTGGTGATCAGGAGTCGTTAGCGTGATAGGACCTTGGACGTTTCCCAGTGGAGCTTAGGAATTTGACCATTTTAGAGCGCAGAGGTGACGGTGAACAGTCATTTTCCCTTTTTCACCATCGTAACCTCAACTTCCATTGTTCTACACGTGCGATGGATCAGCTGATGCCCAAATACTGCGCTAGGATTGAACATGTCGTGTCAAAAAGGATTATTTGTCTCCGGGGGGGATTGTCCTCCGGTCCCAATATGAAAAAAAAATTTCCATGAAACTAATGTTACCGCATGACTTGCTCCAGCGCTAGAACAAAAAGTAGATTTGAATAGCACAGGGTGTTCCTTAATAATGGGGAGGTGAAGTAAGTTATGTGACCACAATCGAAGTATGTTGCTGGGATTCCATCGCGGAAGAACATACGAGGCGCAGCGGTTACTCGAATAGGAACGGCTGACACGTTCTTTGGCACCACCAGCCCAATCGAGAGGGGGTGAGGCTTGGCACCCCAAGGGCGAGAGAAAAGCGAGGCCATTAGTCAAACGGGCAATGCCCATACTCGCTTGGAAAGCTGGCGAGAAGGGAGTTAGGTATTCAGTTGGTGGCTATGATGCCGCATATCGGGCACTGTTCAACGGATTCGGGAGAAGGGGTTGTCCGAAAGACATATGCTGACATGGTGGAGGTCACAGGAATGACATTCATTTCCGAGCTCGTTCTTATAAAAAGACAGCGTAAAAGAGGAATCGGACTGTGTGTACCTCACACATACCTTTTCCACTCGATTTACTGTGCAGCGGCGAGGACAAGCAGAGCACGGTAGGCAGGCATTGTGTACTGGTTGTTGCACGAGGAGGAGGACTGACGAGGATGGCTGTGCAGCCGAGATGGACTGGCTTAGTCATCCCTGGGCTCCCAATCGGGCCGACCCGACAGCTATCCGACGATATCTTGACACTGTCAGACCCCACAGTCATTATCCTCGTCCACAATACACTTTTTACGCCGAAGACATCTATTCCATGACCCACCAGTCAAAGAAGAAACGCATCGAGGACGGCTCTCTACCCGCCGACGCTGGCACCAAGCCAATCCAGCTCCAGCGCAGGAGAGTCTGGCGCGCATGCGAAAGCTGCAGGTTCGTGCCACATCCCGCCCTCCCCTTCACTGTCACCCGTCTCCAACACGTTCTCTGACAAAATCGTCGATAGACGCAAGAAAATCAAGTGCGATGGCTGTGAGCCAACTTGCGCGCAGTGTCAATCGTCTGGATCCCAGTGTACCTGGCTCCAGACAAAGGACAGGGCCGCCTTGAGCAGACAGTACGTTGCCATCCCACCTCGTGCTTACCTACACCCTCACTTCTCCCCAGCTATGTCCAAGAACTCGAAGCACGTCTACTCCACATGGAATCCCTCTTTTCTCAAATAACGCCTGTCCTTGAGCAGCTTGGGCCATCCTTGGGTGTTTCATCCACACCCGGCCCGTCCTCCGCAACTGGAACCGCTGGGGAAGGCGGTCTACCTCCGGCATCAATAGTTCTCCAGGCCATGTCATCAAAGGCTGCCGCAGATACCTGCACGGATGACAGCTCTTCACCCGAGTCCTCTTCCGTCAAGATGGAAGACGATGTCTCCGAATCTTTTGGTCAGCTCGCCTTGGATGAACATGGCCATCTTCGTTGGATCGGTGGCTCCTCCACAATGTCATTGATCCAGTCTTTCCGTGCCTTGACGACGAACCCCCTCCATCGTGTCTCTCCGATGGAAGAGGACCCACGAGCGCCTGGTCCTAGCGCGAATAAACTGTATTTCCCAGCATCAGTCTTCTTCGGGAAGATACATGCTCTTCCCCGTGCAGACGAAGTCGAATATCCTGATGAAGACTTGTGTGACAAGTTGGTAAGCATATGAGACAATGTTTAGGCCGACCACTACTAATTATGATCATGCATCAGATCGATGCGTATTTTGAACGCCTCCATTTCTTGATGCCTATATTTGATAAGCCGTCGTTCATGGTCAGATACAAGCGTCTCATGGCAAGGAGGAGCGACGCGGCATTCGTCCAAGTCGAGGCTCCATTCATTTCCATAGTCTTTGGTGTTTTCGCTTGCGCCGCTCGACTGGTCAGTGACCCACGTCTAACAAGCGATCGCCTAGACGATGGTGGGATTGGTATGGTCTACTACGAGAGGTAAGCTCGCACGGACTACGGTCACTTATCTGTCAACACTGATTTTACCGACTCTGTCAGGGCCTTGATTCTGCACTACATCACCCATGCATCGATTCAAGTGTCTCACGTCCAAAGTTTTATTCTCATGTCTTCGTTCTTGTGTTCTATCAACTGCCTACCCCAGGCTTGGCTTCTCGTAGGACAAGCGGTGCGCAGTGCTCAAGACTTAGGATTGCACGTAAGCATTGGCCTTTGAACCCGCGGTTGTTACTCACGAAATTACAGCGCTCGCCACGCCGATTATCCATATCCTCTATTGAGAAAGAGACTCGGCGGAAAATCTGGTGGAGCGTGTACTGCTTAGACCGCATGCTGGCACTTGCCCTTGGTCGCCCGCTTGGTGTAGAGGACTCCGATTGCGACGTTGAACTTCCAGTGGACGTCGACGACGAATGGTTGCCCGAGTACTTCACTGGCGTTCAACTGTCGCAAAAGCCACCGTCCTTAATGGCAGGGACCATCGCCTTAGTGACCCTTTATCAGATTGCTGGCCGGGTCCTACGACAAGTGTACGCCATTGATAGTTGTAAAGAAACTATCGAACCCGAGAAGAGGGTGGAGTTAGAGCGCTCTGTCGAGACTCTTGACCTGGAACTCGCTAGGTGGTTCGAAGATCTTCCTACCTCTTTCAGGAATCCGAGCACCAGCGACAAACATATGTCTATGACCGTCGTCTTATGCAGCCACTACTATTCAGTACTCACTACCCTTCATCGCAATTTCCTACCGGTCAAGCGCGACCAATCGCTCGTACCCAGTTCAACTGCAAAGGCTGTCGCATCTGCCCGTTCATGCATCCGTCTTGCACCTTCGATCAATAACGTTGTGCCAACCTCGCATCATCTTGCTTTTTTCATCCAGCATCTGTTCAGTTCCGCTGTTGTTATCCTTCTGTATGCCATGCACTCTCCGGATATGAAGGCTGCAGCCACCGCGATGGATGAAGCTAAAAGCTGTCTCCCAATCATAGAGTCATGGGAAGGCCATTGGCCAGGTGCTCGTAAATGCAAGGAGCTGCTCGCCGAGTTGACGAGCACTGCAGACGAGGCCATAAGGAGAACTAGCAACGACGCTTCCGGAATCCCCATAGCTCAGAACATCGCGCCGACAGCATTGGAATCCAGGCGATCGCTTGTTTCTTCCTCAGGACAGGTGCCGACCATGAATCGACCGATAAAGATGAAACCAAGGAAAATCAGCCGCTCACGAGACCCAAATCCTACGCGTCGGCCCCTTGTCTCGTCACCGTATCGCGTAGATTGTAAGGAAGATATACGCTTGGTAGTGATGCTTGCTGACTCACCATGGACTATAGCACAACGTAACCGGTCGACGTCTCGCAAGAGGGGGCATGACGAGAGTGAAGGGATTGGTGGTTCGAGCCTGTCTTATCCTGGGGTATTTTCCAGCCCACAGTCGATGGGTGGAAAATCTAGCCCTCACAGCTCCCCAGCGTCTGTTAACTTGCCCTCGCCGTCCATGTCCACCATGGAAACCACTCAGCAGGAGGGAAGTCCCCGTCTTGTGGGCGCATCCCCATACAATTATACTGGCCCACCTCTCTCTCCACTCCATGTCCCTTCGCCTCACGACTACGGGATGCACCATAGCCCTCTTGCGTCTACCAGTAGTCACCAATGGGATGGTGGCCCAGGGGATCAGCGTGGTGTCGACATATACACTTCCGGATCGCAACCTAGCTCGCTGCCGTATACCACATATGAGCATTCGTCATCTAGCATCGATCCAACTTGGTACAGCAGCTCCTCAGATGCCGGGTATACCCACCTTTCAACCACACCACCAACCTCTTCGTTCCCTGCCCCGGGACTGCCCTTTTTGGGCCTTGACTATATTCGAAATTATAATACGAATGGATACTCGACAAGTGAGCAAGATTCCCTCTGGCAGACATTCGATGCCGGCGCGTTTGGAATTGACCCCGAACTTCCCTTTACCTTTGGTGAACCTCCCTCAGACCTTCACGAAGGCCGCCAATCTCCATCGCGGCCCCACCCGTGAGCGTATCCCCATGTATCAAGGCGCGCTCGCTCGCTGTTGTATTTTTTGAACTCTGTATGCGCGATCCTTCTAAGCTCTTCTTTTAGTTTCTCATTCATTCGCGACCATGTATCCATACTCATCGTTGACGACCATTCTGATCCGCATACTGTAAAGTTGCTTTACTCACTAGGCAGCATACCTAACACATTAATTTTGGCACTGCTTTTTCGTTGTGTCATGCGATACTGCTTGGATTCTTTCCCCTCGAGATCGTGTTGACGTTGTAATTCAAGTCTCGTAGCTAGTTCTGCTCTTCAAATGGAGGCGGCCGTTCCACAACATTGTTCTGATGTCAGGAATACATACATAGTACTCAGCACCGGAAATTACCAGTAACCGGCTCCTGGGAGTTGTTTCATAGGTTATATTTGAGCAGACGTTAGCGCTTGGCAACTCGTTTTGAGATCCACAGGACGCCATGGTAAGCCACCCAGTAGTCGAGCTCACATCTGAAGCGTCCTGGAACCTCGTACGTGTCATGTTCGTGTGTACTCGGTGTCAGGTTGATAGTTTAAAGATCGAAGATAAATTCACGCCATATGGGAAGGAGACCCTAACTAAACTTGTTGCTTTTCTCCAGGTATAAATAGTAGATACTTTTTGTGCTGGTGACTTTCTAACACGTCGGGCAGGACGAGGTTTACCCTTCCGCCAAGCTTTATCATGCACAGATACCCAAAGACCCAGTACAACGGTGGAAGACTGTTGTGCCGATTGTCGAGGAAATGAAGATGAGGGCACGCAAGCTCGGGCTTTGGAATCTTTTCCTCAGCAAGACACATTACCCTCAACATGGCGTTCCGCTCTCGAACCTCGAGGTGCGATCATCGATTCGTCAACTCCTGATCAACTGTTGACATGGACAACAGTACGCTGTTATGGCAGAGGTAATTGGACGAGGAGGACATATGGCGTCCGAGGCAGTCAACTGTTCTGCTCCAGATACGGGTAACATGGGTACACTACTCCTCCCCCTTCATGAATGCCCGCTGAGGCCCTTCAGAGGTCCTCGCTCGGTACGGGTCCCCCGAACAGCAGAAGGAATGGCTTACACCACTGCTAAACGGGGAAATCCGCTCCGCTTTCGCGATGACAGAACGATTCGGCACGTAGCTTCATCGTTGGTGTACCATGTGTTATATATACTGACGCGTAGCATGCAGTGGCGTCGTCGGACGCACGTAACATCAAAACCTCCATCAGACAAGAAGGCAGTGAAATTGTGATTAATGGACACAAATGGTTGCCAAACCTCTTTATCTCGTCGTTGTCGGCTTCTCATCGTGCCGATCCGGCTTTGTCGTTCATTAGGTGGATATCGGGTGCCGGTGATCCCCGCACGAAATTACACCTTGTAATGGGCAAGAGCGACCCGGGAAACCCGGATGGATACAAGCAACAAAGTGTCGTCATTGTTCCTGCAGATGCCCCTGGCGTTCGGGTTGTGCGTCCGATGGAAGTATTCGGGTACGATGACGCACCGGAAGGCCACTGCGAAGTGATTTATGAGAATGTGAGAGTTCCCTTGAGCAACCTGGTACTTGGATGGGGCAGGGGATTCGAGGTAGGACATACCTCCCATACCGTTGAATCAATGTCAAAACATATCTTTTTAGATCATTCAAGGACGTCTCGGGTTTGTATCCTCTTTGCCTGTTTTACGCAGACTTCGCTTATCGTCTTGGTAGTCCTGGACGCATCCATCATTGCATGCGTTCCATCGGTGCAGCCTCGAGAGCACTTGACCTGATGATCCAACGGGTGACAGATCCTTCGCGCAAGACGTTCGGAAAATTCCTCTATGAGCATGGTGAATGCGTTGGATACCCAGTGGAAGTCATTGGACTGAGATGATCATTTAGGCACCGTCATAGCTGAAGTTGCCAAGTCCAGAGCAGAAATCGAGGCGGCACGATTGCTCGTTCTCAGTGCCGCTCTTCAGGCATGTTCTCGGACAAGCAGTGTAGCGCTGATCACGGGCTAACAAACGTTACAGATCGATAGATACAAGGCTAAAGGTGCACTGAAGGAAATTGGTCTCGCCAAGGTGCACGCATTCCAGTCCAGTTAACGGTTCGTGATACTAACGCCGAGTCCTGGAATACGACTTTTAGTTTGTAGTTCCCACAATGGCGTGCAACGTCGTAGATCGCGCGATGCAAGCATTTGGAGCGGAAGGGCTGAGCCAAGATCAAGAGCTAGCGAGCATGTATGGGCAACTGCGAACACTGCGGTTAGCTGATGTGCGTGTCTATTTACCTCTCTTACTATCCATGGTTGATAACGTACTCTTCTTAGGGCCCCGATGCAGTAAGTACATTATCTGGTTGACACGTGCAGGTTTGTTGATGCATCTCGCTTCTCTAGGTCCATATTCAGCAGGTCGGTCAAAGGGAACTAAAGCGAGCGCCAGAGTTGCACAAGCGCGCAGTGGAGTTTAGCAAGAAAGAGGCGGTTATCATGCAAAGAGCAGGCGTAAAGGCTCGTCTTTAGGACGCTACGAGCTCCTTGTAGTGTCCCCCGTAGACAGTGGGAAGAAGGAACAACATTGTCGACCCTTTGGACTGTACATAGTTATTATGGTCAATTGTGTATGTATGTCGCGTGGTACATCATATGCTTACTTCCAACCTGCAAACCTTGTCCTAACCGTGTATGATAACGACCAGCGACCATTCGTTCAACTCTTGGCATCCATCTCTCCCGCTATTCTTGCTTTGAATCGTGACTTCATTCAAGATGACTACTAATGATGAAGTGTCCTCAGAGGTGCCATATGATGTGACACCAGTCCTACACTCTCGTTATTTTGTTCTCCCGGTTTCAGCTGCTATTGTGGGCACACTAATTGGTGCAGTCCGAGGCTCCCGTCGGGCGTCACTGCGGTTCTTGGCCGAGAATGCGCACCGACCACCCACAACGGTCCAGGGATGGTATTTCTACAATAAAACCAAAAACTACAGGCGAATGGCTGCAGGACTGCAAGAGGGTGGCCTGAATGCTATGAAGCTAGGAGTCACTGCACTGGTTTGGGTAGGGATCGAGGACGGGTTGGAGCGATGCGGACAGCCGTGGGCCGAGGCAAGAGAACCGGGAGCCGGTGTAGGGACAGCAGGTATTTTTGCGCTTGTGTGTAAGTCGCCTCGGTGCCCTCAATGCACGATGCTAACACCGACCATTGCTGTACTTGTCTGGACTTTTCTAGACCGGCTTCCGTGGCATTCGGGTCGCCAAGCTTTGTGTCTTGGCGGAGCGGTGGGTGGAGGGATGGCGTTCCTCCGGTGGGCCAGGTCTTACTTGGAGGCTGTCCAGTCTGGGTCCTCAGATCCAGAAGCGGGTGTGTAGTTAAAGCTTGTGGTCGCTGTCAATCCGATGTGGAAAAAAAATTAAAAGAGGGTCTGTGCGCTTGTACGTATTGCGGCTGGCGCAAGATACGTGGCGATAGCCTCTTGTTTTATCGAGCTCGCACCTTATTGCGGATGACGGAGGAGCGATGATGGTTACGCCCGCCGTTCCGCACTCAGAAATGTCAGTTGCGGATGTACAACTAACACTTCCATCCTCATCCTCCTCGTCACGGTCCTCGCTATCGTTTTTGCCGCTGTCCAAAGCGATGATTAAGTTGTGGCCGTCTGTGCTCGAGCAGCTCACCCCCCGGGTCAGCGCCGATGGCCGCGAGCGCCCAAATCCCTTCGATGTCCCGGACGCCGTGAACGCCACGTTGTCGTCTTCATCGAGAGGTTCTCCGGAACTACCACCACCACAGCTGCCGCCCCGACAGGCTAGTAGTTCACAGATACAGACCTCGTCCTCTGGCTCCGTTCACCACCACCTACTGGCAACGACTCCGGCAGTGATCCCGGTACAAGCCGATGTTACGCCGCCAGGCCCCATAACCCCTCAATCCGGACCTTTTATTGCTCGCATTCCTACTACACAAATATCTCTACATGCACCAGACTTTTCCATGCGCAACGTCAAAAAGTCTCCACACCCTTCTGACTCTATGGAAAACAAATCCAGTGCGCCATCGTCATCGTCCACCTCGGCCAGGACGTCCTCAAGTACAACTGTCGGTACTGCGCATACAGCACAACCGCCTGCTCCATCCGCGACATCCAAGGGGCAGATCCATGTCAAACTCATATCTGCGCGCGGCCTCAACGTATCTTCTATACACGCACGCCCATACGTGGTGGTCCTGTTTGAGCAGAACGAATTTGTCAGTCGCGATCCTACCGAGGAAACAGACAAGGAAGTAAAAGGGACCGCTACAGCTCTATCAAGAACGTCTTCCGTAAACGCCCTAACCGCGCTCAATGCCATCGGTGTATCACGACCGCCTGGGAAGTCGAGCACGAATACATCACCCTCATCCTCTCTCCCATCTTCCAGCAAAGTATTGTCACCCATACATCCTCCCACCCAAGGGCTTTTTGGACGTGTGTCAGCACACAATCCCGTTTGGAAACACGAGGTGTCCTTGTAGGTGCTGTAAGCTAATCGATTATCTCTGGTCTTTGACTCCATCTACAGCGATGTCACTTCCGAAGAGTCTTTAATCACCTTTAATGTTTATGATCGTGTCTCCGGCCATTTTTTCCTTGGGACCTTCCAGATCAAACCTATATTGATTCACGATCACACTGTTGACCAATGGTTCAAGTATGTAGTTCGTTCCCTGTTAGCTATCCCATCCCCCTTACATCACCAACGTAGGCTCCGGCCGTTCGAAAACGAAATTGTAAGCGGGGAGATGCGTGTACAAATTACATTCGAGCAATTCAAGGTACGCAGCGACGTGCCACGTTCCTTCCCACCCTCTGTCATCTCTCGGCCTCTTCTTCGCACACTCGTGGTCCTTGACGACGATACTAACCACATAATTTCCACGTGGTAGACCAAACGAGCGCTCACCCCACGCGATTTCGAGTTTCTCAAGCTCATTGGACGCGGTACCTTTGGAAAGGTCTTTCAAGTCCGAAAGAAGGACACGAAACGCATATATGCCATGAAAGTACTTTCGAAGAAGGAGATTATTGCTAAGAAAGAGGTGGCACATACAATTGGAGAACGCAAGATACTTCAACAGTCTCTCGAGTCGCCGTTCCTTGTGGGTTTGAAGTTTAGCTTCCAAACGGACATGGACCTATACTTCGTTACCGACTTCAAGAGCGGCGGCGAGCTGTTTTGGCACCTGCAGAAGGAGACACGTTTTACTGAAGAACGGGCTCGATTTTACATCGCGGAACTCGTTCTTGCTCTAGAACACCTACACAAGTATAACATTGTCTACCGTGATCTCAAACCAGAGAATATTCTTCTAGATGCTACCGGACACGTCGCACTCTGCGATTTTGGATTATCCAAGGCAGATCTCCGACCCGATGAACTCACGACCACATTCTGCGGTACGACGGAGTACCTTGCCCCTGAAGTACTGTTGGACGAGCATGGTTACAGCAAACTGGTCGACTTCTGGTCTCTTGGTGTACTTTTATTCGAAATGTGTTGTGGATGGAGCCCTTTCTATGCAGAGGATACGCAGCAGATGTATAAGAACATCTGTTTTGGCAAGATACGATTTCCTCGCAATGTAATCAGTGAAGAGGGAAAGATGTTTGTTAAGGGGGTGTGTACGTTTCTTGCGTCGCCTGGGTCCAGTATGTATTGAATCTATGCTTCAGCTTCTCAACCGAAATCCAAAGCACCGTCTGGGCGCACAGCGAGATGCAGAGGAGCTCAAGGAGCATCCGTTCTTCTCAAGCATAGATTGGAAGGCGCTCTCCATGAAACAAGTTACGCCGCCCTTTAAACCGGTCGTCGAGTCGGACGAATCGACAACAAACTTTGATCCAGAGTTCACTGGTGCCGATATCCGAGAAGCGGGCAACGGATTGGATGGAACAAGCAGCCCAGATGAGGCAGATCCCAGCGCAGATTGGATTCAAACTGGTGCGCAGAGCCTTACGCATACGCCAAACGGCCCACTGGGTAGCGATCGCATGACTATTAGTGCCAACCATGTGCAGATCGGGTCGAATGGTCTTGGTCGACCCCAGGGCATTCAGATCAACAACCGCAAGAAGCGCGATTTAGCTGGGTCCCCTCTCACCAACAGCGTGCAGGAAAACTTCCGCGGATTCACATACTCTGGTGGGGAAAGCGTGGTAACGCCGATGGGTGTCCTTGGAGGGAGTGCGGAGTCAGAAGATGAAGCTGTCGATGGAGAAACCCCCGAGATAACGACAGAAGATGAATTTGAGGATGAGGAAACCTTTGCAGGACGTTACTCGAAAAGTAGAAAGGGGTTGGATGATGAGATAGCAGTATGAGTGGTCGTAGATGTGTGAACTATGTCAGTGGTCGCTTCTTTCTATTCGTCTCTCAAACGCACCATCGTAGCTGGCACTTGGACCTACAGGGAGATTCAGGTATTTGACTCGCCGTGGTCGTGTTACTACCTTGCAATCCTTTAAGGCTCTGCATTTATGCTGATGTATATGTACATTCCCTCGTTCTCTTTGTCAACGCCGTGTATTATGGGCCGGCTATGTTTTACCGTTCTGGTCATCGTCACCTTCTATACTATCCACTACCACATTTATCGACGGTATAATCACCCACGTATCTGCTTCATCACCAAAAAGGACAGTAAATTGCTCAGATATAGTCAGATCACCAGTCATATAGTGCCTTGCGTCCTGGTCTTGCAAGGTTCATACCGCCGCGTAGGATGGGGGGAAGCACCTGCCCGTTGATGATAGTGTTCTTCACGATGGATTCGACATCATGTGGGGTAACTCGTCCATACCAGACACTCGTTCCTTGGGGATGATATATCTGGGAGGATTTTGCGTTGAATGTTAGTCCTAAGAAGGAATGTGATCAGACATACGATAACGTTTCCTGCAAACTTGTGGCCCCCCATGTGAGAAGTGTACAGGATAAGCGCCTTATCCTCTCCTCCGAGCGCCTTCAACTCCGTCTCGAAAGCAATCTCCGGCCCTGGGCCCTTGATCAATGAAGACTCTAGGGTTGGGTTTCCGGAAAGATCTTCCAGTTCGGTATGGACCACCCAGCCCTCGCGCTCCAGGTAGTGAATAAATGCTATAATATACCAGGTTAGCCGATCAGCTCACAGACCGCCTGGGGACATCCTCACTCTTTTCAAGGACGGGAGCAGCTACCGCACAGCGTTTGTCACGTCTCTTGTGTGAACCTGTGTATAGAATGTGTCAGTGAACTCTTGCAATAAAATAAAATAAAACAACAGCGATTTTACAGAGTAGGATGACACAGGAGTATGGTAATGTCCAGGACCTGAGCGAGTCGGAGCGGGACTCGGCTCCTAGCCTTCCATATGAGGGGTCGAGAGCGGTTGTCCACAGCGTCTCTGCACCAGCGGATGATCGCGGGACGTCAGCAATGACCTTGAAGTCAGGAAGCACGATAACTGTTTCTTGAGAGGGATCGTCTGATAACGACTTATGACTGCTATTCAGGATTGACAGCCTGCGAGCGTCACTTTGTGTAAATAAGCCCGCAGGAAGCAGTGTTCGACCATCTTCGGCTTTGTCATCTCTGTTTTGTGCTCTTGCACCTTGAAATTTCTCATTTGCGCTGCTCAGGAATGCAGCCAGAGTGCCGTCGACCTCCGTGACTTCCTTGGGCCAATCTGATTTGCCGGTAGAGATGATGACCTATGATAGGTTCTGTCCCGTAAAGGCGCCGGAGCTGACACTGGGAAGGTACCTGCCTGACGTCTATAAGGTTTCACTGAGCCTAACATATCCGACTCCATATCGATGGATATCCTCCTAGAATAATCGTCGTGATCTGTAGCACAATTTTAGCTCAGAGAAATGGAAATTGAAGGCATTCACCTTGATCACAGGGATCGGGACAGAATCGACAGAGCTCATCGGAGACTGGAACATCCACAGCCCGAAGATCGTCGTAGACCTTTTGAGCGTCTGGAGGGAGAGAGCCTGAAAGAAATGCTTTGAACTTTGCGAGCACAGTCATGGGTATGGTTGCATGGGGTATTGGTTAGAAAACTGTCTTGTTTATCTCAAGCTGTGTTTATCAGATAAGGAGTATGACACAATCAAGTCAACAGTGGGATGCGTGAGAGCTTCGCAGCGCCCACACTATATGGCCCTACTCTACGAGGCCCTACGGGAACGGAAACGCACAGACCAAGATTTGCAGTGTTAGATCATGGATTAGCAACGCACTGGGGCAGCCGAAACGAACACTTGCCTCGACTTGGCCACTACTTCACCCTCAGTTGCCCTCGTCAATTTGGGACTTTACCCTCTTACTGTTCTCCTTCAACGCTAACCAAGACGGCCGCCCATCTTTTTGTGTACCCATCAAAACTCGATACACCCGGTCTAATCTCCTCGATTTACTCTCGGTCCAGCCTGGGCCCATGCTTTCCGAGGACGAAGAGCCATCATCTCTGCCAAGAAAGAACTTGGGGGATTCCCTGTGATACTTCTTCACCCGAAACAGTTCGGCGAAAGAGTGCTTCTTTTGGTCTTCTGCAATGTTCAAGGGTTGGGTAAACGCTTGGTCTATGACAGCAGAGAGATTCTCTGGGGTGATGAAAGTATTGGACTGGTGGTAGAGTGAGACGGCCGCTTCCATCCTCTTGTCATGGGGCGACCGGAATTTCGCTTTGGATGAAACACTGCGTCTGCATGCAAATGTCAGCGAGGGAGATGGCAAGGACTTGCTGACTGCTGGCAACATGGTGGTACGGCACTCGACGTTAAATATTTAAATGTTTGAGCGTGTCATCATTGGGTGTATTACATAAGCTATATAGTGTCCTCACTGCAATCATCCGTGTCATGTAGGCACACTATCGATTCATCTGATCAATATTCAATCATCACGATGCATCACGCCTGAATACGAGCGATTGTATAAATTTATGCAATTAAACTGCTTCGTACGTCGACACCACCCCCTCTTGGTGAACCATTAAATCTGCAAACGGGGGGCTGATGCAGCCCACGAGCCCGAGTTCTAGCACCACCGGCGCGTTAATGTTGGATGCACTTCCCTACTAATGTATGTTGGGGGTACAGAGGCATTCCTGCAGGGCGACCCTGAGGAGAGAAGTGTGGGTCTGGAGGTAGACCATAGATGGGAAAAGCTCGCCGGTGGGCCATCTGTAACGGCGCTGCCAGCAACCGAAGCACGGCAGGATGGAGAGTATCCTAGCTACACGGAATCGTCAGAGACGGCGTCACAGTACTTGGTGCCAAGCGCAGAGGTGCAATGAAGATGAGCTCGAGTCGCTTTGTTTGTGTATTGGAGAGCGTGGTTGGTTTGGATTTTGTTTTACAATGTCATCCACAATTTGGACCAACCATCACTGTGTGCGTTAGCAAATCGAACAAACAACTCTCTTCCCTACTCTTTTGTTCGTCGTCGTCGTCGTCGTCCCACACGATGGATTGCGCAGCATCAACGTCGTTGGCTTGCCTGATGGAAGAGGAACTGGCCCGTGCGCGGACTGGTTTCTCACGCATGACATAAGCCACAGCAGCTCTTTCAACGTTCCTTTCCCTACACCTTTCAACTATCCAGTCAACAAGTACGCCGCCATCGGTGAACCCGTCGTCTAGATTATCTGGACTAATAGTTCCAAGTAGGATCATGTCGCAGCAGACCCAGCAAACAGTAATTCCATCAAATATGCTACCGCCAGGCGAGGCAGAACTCGCTCAGGCAAATTCATATTACCCCCAAGAACCGGCCGACCTCACGGGTGGTTTACCAATTAACCTCGATTCTCTGCGCGATGGACCCCCAGGAAGTAAACCATTCTATCCTTATTCTACCCTCATTCGGTACGTTGGTTCGTTGTAGACATTCATCTACTCCGGCTTGGTCGGCTTTGAACTCAACACGATGCTAGATATGCGATCAAAGGTTCACCCAATCAAAAATTACTCCTGGAAGATATTTACTACGCGATTGAATCTCGCGTACGTATTGTTCTGGCGCTCCCGGGTCTGTCAGTTCTGACACCATGTCATCCAGTTCCCGTATTTTAGAACTGCACCTTCGGGCTGGAAGGTATGTGGGACTTTCCCAAACATGATCGATCATTTGTACGCTACGCAACCGCGTCGAGACGCGACCCGCGACCGCGATGTTGATGTTTGATTGTGTTCATATTTGTTTGAACCCATCTGCAAAACAAAACAAAACTAACCACTGAATACCTCAGAATTCTGTCCGACATAATCTTTCTCTCAACCCATGCTTCGAGAAAGTTCCCCGTCCACTCACCGATCGAGGCAAGGGGTCATATTGGACCGTCAATGATAACGTCGATCCACGCACGGGAGTCCACCGTGTAAGAAAGAAGAAGCCAAAGGGTACCAAAGGACGTCAATCGGAAGAGCAAGATGTTGATTATCGTCCAAACGAACCCTTCGCTGACCCCCACGCGCAATTTGTCCAAGCACCTCCACCCCAGATGCACCCCGATGAGGCTGGCCCGAGCAGACAGGCTCCTTATCCGCCTCCCTATCCGCCTGCGTATGTCCCCTGACCACGTGTGACTTGTTGACTAATGCATGGTCTTGACTAGTTTTGACCCCAACTTCCCTATGCTTCCGCCTCCACCTCCTGGGTTGCGCTTCCCTCCGCACCCTGCCATGCCAATAGATAATCTAGAGGCGGACGAAAACGGCAACCTCTCTTGGCGCCTGACCCTGATGAAAGAACTGAGTAATCTCCAGCAGCTAGCGGCAGAGCAAGAAAAGGCAGGTGCGGACGAGGAGTGGTTTCGCATGATGTTGCTACGGATTCGCGGTGCACTCTTAGCTCCTGCATACCACGACGGAATGCACCCGCCGCCTGGGATGCCACCTCACCCGGCACCCAATCCGGAGATGCAGCAGTGAACAGTATGGGGAACATGCAAGTAGCTAGGATTCCGTCTTGTTCGTCGATTGGATGCGTTTCTTCTTAGCTGAAGCGGTTAGCGCGTTCATTTTCCACATCCTTCTAGTCGTCGTCTGTATATCGTATCAGAATTCATGATTCGCTTATCTAAGATAGACAATCTGATTACAAAGTATGATGTCTGATCATGCGCTTGCTCTTTGCTTCCATCTCGCTCCGCTCCCATCCCGCTCATCCAAATGGCACCCACCGCAGCGTCCGTCCCCGCAATATCCAAGTCAACAGACCTCGGGGTCGCTCTACCCCCTGGGTCAGTGCTGGTCATCGGATCGCTGGGTACCGCGCAGAATGGGAAGTATCAAGCACTCGTGACAAACTTGGATGTGAATGCAAGCGGAGACGCTGTAGAGAGGCAGATGCTTGATAGGTTGATTGGTGGAGGTAATGTCATTTCCTCTCTGACCAACACGTTAATATTAAATCACCCCCTGTTAGCTACTACCTTGGCTGCCTCCTCCTATTCATCAATCCACGTTGTGCTCACTCCACCAGAGTATTTCTCCCTCTTATCCGATCTACAGCCATTCCTCAGCCAGCTTCTCAAGGGCCTCAGTCCCTTTGGCAAACTTTACCTGCTCAATCTTCCCGCAGGTCTTCTCAACCTTCCTCAGGACCTTACCCTTGCCGGGTTTACTGTCCTAGAAAGTGTCCTACAAGACGAAGACTCGCAAGTGATTGCTCAGAAATCCAGTTCTGCACTCTTTAGCACCACTCTCTCTAATGGGGCTGTCCCTCTGAGGCGGAAGGCCGACCCAGCTCGGCAATCTTCAAAAAAGGCTCTTTGGACACTTTCGTCTCCCTCTACACCCTCTATTGATCCGGAGGCTCTTTTAACCACTGCCGACCGCGCACGTCCTATTCCAACTTGCGAGCCTGTAAACTCGGGTGCACCCCGACGCAAGAAAGCGTGCAAGAACTGCACGTGTGGACTCGCCGAGATTGAGGCTGAGGAAGCCAAATCAGGAAAAGTCGTTCTTCTGGACGTGGATGGTGCGGTGGAAGTTGGCGCTGGTGACGCAGCGAAAGAGCGGCTGATCGCTGCAGGAAAGGCTGCTCCAAAGGCAACGAGTAGCTGTGGCAGCTGTTTTCTAGGAGACGCATTTAGATGTGCGAGCTGCCCCTACCTAGGTGTGTCTCACCCACTTTCAGAAGGTTGGCCGCAGTTGATGTGAATTTTCTTAGGACTTCCTGCCTTCAATCCTGGCGAGAAAGTTGAGATTGACTTGGGTATGGATGATATCTAAGAGGGGACTACTGCCTGCCTTCGCCTTTTTGGTCTACTTCGGAAGACCAGATGATATCTGATACGTAATCTTCTTTGATCAAACTGAATCGCTCGTACAGGATTGACAGCCTGAAAATCATACGACCTCTTGTAGATGAGAGCGATCTTTACATCTGTCTCATAAGTGTGAACCAACATTCAACATATGTTCTTCTGCATCGAGTTCCCACCCATCCTCCCAGTCTAATACATCTTCGTCGGCTGCACTCTGTGCTTGCTTCACATTTTCAAGCAGTCTGGCTAGATCGAGTTGGTTGCCTTCAGTGGGTCCATCATCAGAATCCAGAGACTGGTTTTCTTCCACTTCAGCATTTGTGGGGGTTACGTCATCATCACTCCCCGAATACGCCTCTAGCGTGGCCAACCCAGTCCGATGTCTGTTTGGTGTTCCCCCCTCTGAGTGAGAACTACCCTCGCTCCCATATCCGCCAATCAGGTTGAAAACCGTGTTTAGACCCACCGTCTTATTTAGCTTCCTCCGCTTCACTGCCCTTCCAACATTAACCTGATCGTCCTCCAAGACTCGGACTACCGAACCAGATTTATCAATGACAGTGCCGCAGAATGACGACGCTTCCGGGTCAAAAACGTGAATAGTCGGGAACTCTATGAAAGACGTTCTCTGAAGGAGCTCGCTGAGGCTTAGGGTCGGTTCTACCTTGTGGTAACACGCAGCATTGGGAGCGTAGGGGAATTCAGTATTCGCGTGTATGTAGCAGTGCGGAGGAGTGAAGCACTCGGGGGCCTCTGGATGAGGGGTGACTAGGGAGGGTAGCCAATCGGGTATGTTTTCTTTTTGCTTTTGTGGCTTTGAGAGTACCGAGGATACCTGATGCTGAAGTACGGTAAGAAGTGTCGCTGACAAACTATTACGGTGAGAGAGTATCTTGTAAGATGGTGGTGGCGAGGACGAAATGGACGCGAGGGTGGTGGGAGGATAAAATACGAGCTCGATCGTGAGCAGAGAACACTTCGACCTTGCATATGGTATAATGTTAGTCTGAGTAAGGATACCAATGAGTAAAGATCGTCACTTTTGATCGAGTGTTGACTGGTTCAGATTCCTACGCTCCATGCCTGGCGGTAATAACTCAACGTCGATATTCAGCGTTTCGAGCTGAGCCCTGAGCAACTCTCTTTTCGATTTCCCTGCGGTTGGTTTTCTCCCGCTCGAAGACTTTCGCGCACTTGCAGTTTTGCTTGCGCCGATATTTTCCATATACCCACCACGAACGATCTCGCTGCCCCACTCGTTCACTTTTCTCCCAACTTCTTCGAGATAGCAGTAGTCCCGCATCATAGTACCCCAACCGTACGCATTCATGGAGACATACTGGGCTTTGTCTCGCTCACCGATGCATCTTGTATCTTCCTTGTGTCTGCGAGAGCAGGGTTGGGAGCAGGTAGGAGTTGCACAACGGGGACATTTATAACGGGCTGGAGTGGTGCATAGTGCGCAGATTTGAAGTTCGGATCGGGCAGACGACCCAGAGGATGCAAAGTTGCCAACCATTCTGTGATACTTAGTTCTGAAAACTCGATAAATTAGTCAAAAGGAAAAAGGTCTGTGGGCTGTGGTAACAGTAAAACTGGAACACAGAAGAGGGGGAGTGAGCGTTATGAAAACTAAGTTTATTGCAGCCGCCACCGCAGGGACCACGATGTTTACATAGTAATTTACTAGTTCGCGTTCAGTTTCATCTGATGTCGGCAGTCACTCAATCTCCCGCTCATGCATACTACGAGGTAGCTCTCTTTGGCGAATTTTTTGCTCGTGACCTTAAACCTATCATCAACCGACTAACCCTGCACACCGAGTCCGCTGCTCCTATGCACACCCGCGAGATCGTATTTGAGCACATTGGTGCCCAGGGCCTTGTCCAAACTGGTTCTCAAGGTGATGAACCAGTTCTGTTGAGGGCTAGGAAGGAGCTTGGTGATGGCAAGGAAAGTGGATGGTGAGCTTAGTGCACATCTGTCATCATTTTCTTGTACAGACCGAGCTTTTAGGACTTTATATTCATACCTAAAGCCAGAGTCTGTACGCGTACATCCTGAGGCAACCGTTCGTCCGTGGGCTGTCTGCGAGGTCCTCGGAGATGCTCTTAGTTTTGCAAGCGCCCTCGGATACGTGTACGGTTGGTCCGTATCTTCGCAAGATAATAGCACTTAGAGGATTGCGCCAGTCGTCGCTCTCAGATATACAAACACGGATATGCTTTCCGGCGTGGGCCGCTCATTATCCAGATGTTTCAACAGGAACAGGTACCGACGTTGACTCAACTCCTTGACTGAATCTCTTTCACTTACCATTCACATCGAGGTTGACCCGAAGACATCGCTTCCAATCCCTGCTCACGCCGACACCCTGTGGGAGGTGGAAGTCAAAACAGCCACTCAAGTCAATACTGCTGTTCCCATTGCTGGTCAAGTGCAAGTGAATACCGTCCGCTCTGCTATCGATGCTGTCCTTGAAGTCCAATTCATTATGAAGGGCTTGTTAGACCTTCGAAGGCAAGATATATGACTTCCCTGTACCACTATTGCCATAGAGCAAAAACTTCTCGGGTCCATGGCTGCCCCCCCTCGGGGTGTCCTCTTCTATCTCAGGAAGGTGCCATGTCTTATGAATCAACCCCGCACCTAAGAGAAGATTTGGAACATAAGACACGTCTGATTTGCATCGACTTCAGGGCATCACTTATCTGTTAACTTCAGTTTACTTGAAGGTTTTCTATATACCACGAGGTTCCTGAGATTCGTTGGAAACCACGAAAACACCTTCAGATTCGGACTGCAGATTTGTGGGGTCTCAAAGCCAGTGGTTCGTCACATCGCGCCCAGACAACATCGAGAGTTGGCGTTAAAGGAAACTGATGATCGATGCACACCCCTCATGTTAACCTGTTTCCCGCCAGCCAAGGCACCCAAATATCGTGCACTGTAGGAGACATCGACGGGTACGAGCTCGTACACAAATGTGCTGATTGACTTTGATATTAGAAGACGATCATCTCACCGAAGTGTTTTGATCCTGCCAGACCAATTCGGGCACTACCAAGGGGTGGCTTGCCCGATCTGGAAATGTTGATGACCGCCCGAGGGTTGCCGCTCTCGCGACCGCCGTCGAGAAAAGCGGTCGGAATTTGGTCTATGGAGGCCCGGCCCGGCTTTCCCGATCATTAGAGCTCGTGACCGGAATAGGACACGTGGCGGTTTGATCAATCCAGTAGCTTTGCATGTTTAGATGGGTCCAACGCTTTCAGTGCGCTAAAAGGCATGGACAGCCACCTCAGCAGGTTTCAGGTTAACTTGATAAGTAACTTGAAGGCGCTGTCGAGGATATGGAATACCAGTATTTCTCTATCTATCTATCTATCTATCTATAAGTTAGCGGAGAACGGCGTGTGAGAGAGTGGCATCCGACGCTTTTCTCGGGTGGGTCGGGTGGGTCGGATGGGTCGAGTGGATCGAGTGGATCGAGTGGGTCGAGTGGGTCGCATTTACCGCGTTTGCCACGTGTATTTCCTCTTTTGTTGAGCAAAAACCATGTGGCTCGGCTAGGTCAGGTCCTTTGTCCGTTCAGTAGGGCGCGCCAGCACTGCCACTTTCCTTTTTCGGTGTCCGCTCACGCCACACTTAGGGCAGCAGCACAGCTCCTTTCCTTTTTTGGAATGCACTTTCGCACCACTACAATCTCACCACAACTATTCCTCTCAACATCAATAAAAATTTAGTTAGTGGGCAACTAAATGATGCTTTAGCAAAGGGATGTAACTTTTGGTGGCAGTAATAGGCTTAGTCCACTGTTTGCCTATTGAATATTGAACCATCATACCAATAGGTTTTATATCCTGACTCTGATAAGATTAAGGGGATGTAGATAGCTGGGTGCAAGGCTAGGGTAACCTATTTACTGAATGTATAGAATTTGTGTAGTGCTTAGTCCAGTGTTTGCTAATTGAGCCATGGTGAATAGGTTTTATAGCATAAGGTTAAGGAGATATAGATAGTGGACCCCAGGTTTAGAATGAGCTATTTACTATATGTATAAATGTTCATAGGAATTGTGTAGTGCTGTGGATGTAAGCAAGCTACTAGCTAGCCATGATTAGGGGCTGGATGAAAATGAGGCTTTAGGATTGTCCTTGATTAAAGTTATTGAGCAGAATAGAATAATATTAGGAGATTAAATATAGCATAGATACA